>JAKTSB010000022.1:78885-161631 GCA_030579975.1 Blastobotrys buckinghamii (nom. inval.)
AAATTAAGTCGACCGTGGCCAGTGCACATGCATGTGCTTAATCTCGGGTTTAGTAATTGGTACTTTCGTAACTTCGGCAAATCCTTCTTATAACTACTTTGACAGAATCGCTAATTAAGAGTTAGATAACAATATAACAAAATAAAATAAAATGTAATAATTAATTCAATTAATAGTTGCTGTCTAGAAAAGATAAAAAGAATAAAAACATAAAAATACTACATGTAACTATTGTATCGCTAAAACTCCCAACTATAGTTCAGATACACACCTGCAGGCTTAAAAATACCGTTTTAATTTCAGGGCGTAAGCTACAGGTGTGTAGGCAGGAAATTTTAGCGGATCATTGGCTAAGTGATCGATCGGTGAAAAAGAAGATTTTGTAGTCACGCTTATATACCACAGTACTTGAAGTCGAAAGTGTGAGAGATCCCATCTTGATCCAGTGGTCCATGAGCTACTGGTAGATTCAGTGGGTAAAATGTAATAATGATGGTGATGATAGTGGGATGATCAAACTTAGTCCATTGATTATCTATATACAATTGTAATTGTAACTGGAGACTAGTGCTAATGTGATCAAGCTAGTAAGCTGTCGATAGATGCTTTCGTTATGACGAATATATGTAGTGACGTACTATAAAGACTGTTTAGGTAATAAAATTCGCAACTCGATTAAGTTTGGATTGTTAGACCTTGCGTAACGCTCCTCCATCCATCCAGGATGGCAGAACTACCATGGTATTTATAGTTGAAGTACTGTAAAACATTTTATGCGGCTCAGAATTTAGGCGTTATTTACCCTTGTGCTAAAGTCACCCTCTATCAATCGATGAATATTCCATCAACTGTCAGTCCTATTTATTAGAATTCAACTGGACTTATCTGCTAGTAGTACATTACGAGATGATGTAGGTACCACTGCAAAAACTTAGCTAGCCGGTACCACTAGTTTGATCTGGGGCATTTTTTTTTTTTAATAAAGCTTTTTAATGCATTTGAACTGGTGAAGGTTCTAAAATGTGATTTAAAGATTTTGTGAGGAGCTACTGTCAGTATTCTAATAAAACTCAGCAAGACACTTTGTGATCATATATATTTATAATAACTTATTAACCACCATAGGCAATCAAATTAACATTGAGAAAATATCAGACTGGTGCAAACATAGAAATTAAGAGTACTCGTGAAGAACTTTATCTATTGTATTTTTGTTTACTGTACTACCCAAATTAACTGATATAACTTTATAAGATCACTCCGGTCTAATTGATCAAATTATTAATATAAATATAGATCGATACGAACGTCTCAACCATTTCAAAGCAAAACTATCAACAGGCGCTACATAAATACATTTCCCTGTTTCTGCAATCCGATTTATTAAAAAAAAAAAAAAAATACACTGACTTTAATTGATTGAGTACATACAAAGAGGTTACTATAAATTACAGCTTTGAAATTATACCTTCAACTCCTCTTCACACCATTTTTTATAGTACTCAACAAAATCTAGTTTATCATTAAACTCAAAACAAAATTCGTCCTCTTTGTCAAGTGCTTCTAATTTTATGTATCTCAAAGCTCTGAAATAATTTTGAATCATATCTTGTAGTTCCAACCCAGACATTCCAGCACCAGTAGTATCTGCAGGTAAGGTCATTTCCAACTCGACCAAATTTGGATTGTTAGCACCAAGTGTTTTAATTTCGTCAAAAAATTGAGAGACTTGATCCCGTCTCTGTTGATCATAGGGACGACCAGTATTATAATGAAACTTAACTCCGCATATAAATCTTTTTAAAGTGGTAAGCTTTTCACTTACTTGAAACAAGCTCAAATTGTTCAAATAATCATCCCCTTCAGCATTATCATTATCACCATCATCATTATCACCATCATCATCTTCTTCATCATAATATTCATCCAGGTGTTTTGGAAACTTTTGTGAAATCTGTAGATATTCCAGTGAGTGACAATCCTTTAAAAAATTATAATTTGATAACATAAATAAACTAACACCAATCCCCTTTAGATTTTGTAAAATTTTTAATAAATCTTTTGTAATGAATTTATCATTTGTTATTCTAATCTTTGGATATAAAAATAAATGTTCCAAGTTTTTAAACAATTTTAAATCACTTAAATTTAAATTCATTTTTGTATGTGTTGGTGATAATTTGAGTTTTTTGATATTTTTTAAATCATGGTTTTCAAAATATTTTAAATCTAACTTAGTTTGAATAATTATAAAATCATTAAAAAAATTATAATGTTTAAACAACAAATCCAACAAACTTTTAAAAGATTTAACATCCTCTTCTGAAGATATTTTTGAACCTTTATCATTATATACATAATCAATTAAAGAAACTTCTTGCCTCTCCGCCTCTTGTTGTAAACCATGAAAGTTAATATTGTCAACAGAATTGAACTCCATATAACTAGTATAAAAATCCAAACTTTTCAATTCTAAAGTCATTCTGCTAATCACACCATCTTCAATATAAAAAAATATATCATCATCAGGTTCCACTTCAGTTATATAAACACTTTCATCTGCAATGGATTCTCTTAACCTTACAACTTGTTTCAACAAATGACTATTTTCTACAAATTGTTTGACAATTTCTCTCCAACCCTTTTCACCTGAGTAACCCTGAATAAGAATATGTTCCACTGATTTTAAATTAGACAAAAGAATTAATAGGTTCTTAAATTTCGAAGAATATTCTGATGCTAAATCCATGCATTCAAACTCTTTAATATTGTTTAATATTTTGATGCTATCCTTCGATAATAATGTAAAATCTGATCTAAAACATCCACCATTTACACTTAAAAATTCAACACATGTAAAAAAACCTAGAAATTCTTTAGGGAACTCATCATCCAATTTCAATGATTTAATATTGAAATTCTTTGATGATTTTACAGGATTCTCAATCACAGAATACTCACCCTCAAATAAATTTATAGTATTATTTAACTCAAACTTGTCTGCCATGAATTGTAGCATATTTTCATCACGATCATAAAAATTATCATAAACTATATTAAACATTTTTCTTGTAAAATTGAAAAACATTAGTTCATTATAATCAAAATATTTCGAAACCCCTGCTTCCCATGTTTTTTCTGAAGTTTTAGCATGTCCAAAAAAATATGTATAATTGAAACCTAATTTTGATTTTAAAAATTCTAGTAAATCTTTTGAATATTTTGTTTTTGAATGCAAATTTACCTGAACCAGGCTAGTTTTAGAATGTTGCATTAGCTTCTTTAAAGACTCATGATTTCTGTTCATTAATTTTTTTTTTGCTAGATAGTTTCTGTAGGACCACTCAAGTAGCTCGATATTTGATTGTGGTAATTTTTCATTCTTTGATGGTAATTTTAAATCAATTTCAATGATTGCTAGATTCTTTAACTGTGGTGCATTTTTTAGTATATCAACCCAATTCAATGTTATTGCCGTTTCATGTGTTGATAATTTCAATCGAGTTAATGCTGATACTTTGTAACTTAAGTTAATTGGGTTGTTGATTTGAGAAGGGTCAAGTCCGAATAAAATTTTGTAGTTGTTTTTCAACTGTTTGAGTAAATCCATGTCATCTTTTAACTGTGATGACAAGATTTCCCCGTAATCGCCACAAATATCGCGTATCCAATTCATTTGTGTTATCCCTTTTCTATTCATAAAATTACTAGGTTCATCTGCGTCAAAATCGACATCATCAGAACTCGAATCGTAACTAGAGCTATATTCAGAACCTGAATCAAAAGCAAAATCGAAACTTGATAAGTCAGAACCTGAATCATCATCATCATCTTCTTCTTCTTCTTCTTCTTCTTCTTCTTCTTCATCATCATCATCTTCTTCTTCAACTCGGTGAGCCACAGGAATTGTGGGATCAGCTGCTTTTCCTGTTTCTGTATGAAACGGCAAAGTTATATTAGTAGGATAAACTTTCCCGCTATTGGGGTAATCAAAAAAAATCAATATACTCATAAAAGATGGCCCGATTGAATAAAAAGTCCTATCCAAAAAAATTGAAGTTAAATGCTTCAAATAAAGATTATTCATTCTTTCAATAATCTGAATTGGAGCTGTTTTTCTATTAGTTTGGCAGCAATAGTTATAATATAAAACACTATAAATAGGATATCTAGGGTCCCATTTACCTTTAGAATAGATATGAAACCCACATTCTTGAAACCATGTCTTATTAACTAATAAATAATTCAGTATCTTCCTTTTATCAAATCTTGAATCGTCTATAAAATCTTTTGGAATAAGTGTTTTAATGATTATTTGGAGAATTTCTAATGGTAAAGAATCCATGGTGCTGTTTTTATGATGGCAGTTAGGTTGATGGGTTTTGATTAATATTTTACTGTGGTGTACTAATATGAAGTTGCTATTATTGTATAAACATGTAAAAAAACGCGTACAACTTGTACGTCGCACTCGCTGTCCGCTTCGCTGGGAGCAGTAAAAAATATCGTGCGGCTCAAGCTTAATTTAGATAACAGATGTTGTCTTAGATCTCGGGGTAGATTTTTTTTCCCTGTATCTTTAAAAACAAGAATAAAAGGCCTCTCTTGCCATGAAATATCAGCGCTTCCAAGCATACAATTGGTTGCATTATTTTTACTACCACAAGCGGCTTCAGGTTATACCCAGGGTTATGCTGTTCAATATCCACTTATAACTTAGATCTTAAACATCAAAAGCCTTATATAAGCTTACCTAGGTATATATACTGTAACTTACATTTTTAAATAAATTCTTACTGGCCCAAATTATTTGCAGAATTGGCAGCTCTTTGTCAATCTACTGGCACTATCCAGTCTTTAGCTTCATACGCATTAACGTTTAGTATTCACTTGAAAATGACTATGATGTTTTCAACAATATCCAATTTTAGGCTGATTGATGATGGACTGTATTGCAATGCAACCAGCTTCACCAGTTAGTTTTTGAAAAAATTATAAAATCATTAAAGAAAATTATAATGGTTTCTTAACAGATCAATCATATCTTTTAAAGCTTTTCCGTTATATTCTGTTGAAATTTTTGAACCTTTATTATTGTAAACGTTATCAGTATCAAAATAACCACCTTTATTATTTTGAGTAATATGAAGAAAGTGGTTATAATCAAATATATCATTCTCTTTATAGCTAATATAAAAGTCTAAGCTTTTCAGTTCTAAAACCATTTGGCTAACTCCATGCTGGTTTTTATAGAAATATGCATCATCGTCAAAATCGACTTCATTCCTATAGGTATTTTCATGTGCCCCCAAGTACTCTCTTATTCTAACAATTTGTTTCAACAAGTTATTACACTGTGCTAACTTTTTGATAATTTCCCCCCATCCTTTCCCACCTGCATAATATCCTCGAAGGATGATATGTTGAACTGAACTCAAATTTGATAAAATAAATAATAGGTTTTTACATCTTGATGGATACTCTGTTGGTATGTCCATGCATTCAAACTCTTTAACTCTATTCAATACTTTGATACTATCCTCTGATAATAATCTTGAATTTGGTTCAAAACATTTATATCTTACACTTAAATTCTCAAGAAAGACACAAAAGCTCAAAAATTCTTTACTAATTTCTCTATTCAATTTTAATGTCTTGATATTGAAATATTTTGGTGATTTCAAATGGTTAAGAAGATAATAACCACCGTCAAATGAATTTATAGTTCTAATTAGCTCAAACCTATCTGCTATGAATTGCAATATATCTCTATCTTCATCATCAAATTCCCTTCCAATTATATTAAAAAAATCTTGTGAATATTCAAAAAACATTAATTCATTATAATACACATATTTTGAAACCCCCACATCCCATGTACTTGTTTGAAAAGTCATATTTTTGAAAAAATATGTATAATTAAAACCTAATTCTGATTTTAAAAATCCTAATAAATCTTTTAAAAATTTAGATAATAGGTGTATATTTATCTGAACTAAACTATTTTTAGAATGTACCATTAATTTCTTTAAAGAATTATGATTCTTATCTACTAATTGCTTATCTGCTGAAAGATTATTGTAGTACCATTCAAGTACTTTGATATTTGATTGTGGTAAATTCTCATTATGTGATGGTAATTTTAGATTTATTCGAACAATTGCCAAGTTTTTTAAACGTGGTGCACTTCTTAATATATCAACCCAGCTTAATGACTTTGTCTTTTTATTTGTTGATAGTTTCAAAGAAGTTAATAATGTTAATTTGCAATTTGAATCAATTGGGTTGTTGACCTGAGAGATATCAAGTCCGAGTACAATTTTGTAGATCTTAGTTAACTTGTTTAATAAATTCATATTTTCTTCGAGCCATGATGATGAGGTCTCCTCATCACCAAGAATTTCACGAATCCAGCTCACCTTTTTTATCATGTCTTCTTTAACTGGGTCCCTAACATTTTCTTTATTGTCGTCATTATCTTCATCAGAGCCATTATCTTCATCAGAAACATTATCTTCATCAGAAACATTATCTTCATCAGACACATTATCTTCATCAGAAACATTATCTTCATCAGACACATCATCGTCAGTATTAAAATCAGAATCAGAATCATCAAATAATAAAGCATCAGAACCTTCTCCCTCCTCATCAATATCACCATCCATATCGTCACCCGTATCACCATTGATATCTGAAGAATTAATTACTTTTTTGGTATAAAATGTTGAGATTATATTTTTAGGGTAAACAGACCCATCATTGGTATAATAAAAAAACTCCAATAAGAATCCAAGAGGTAAACTTGAAATCTTATATGTGCTATCCAACACAACCGTAGTTAGATGTTTCAAATAATAAGTTTTAATTCTCCCAATAACTTCACTTGATGCCATTTTTTCATTAGTTTGGAAATAGTTATAAGATAGAACACTGTAAATAGGATTTTCAGTATCCTCCACACCTTTCGAATAGATATTAAATCCACATTCTTTAAACCATGTTTTATTAACTAATAAGTAGTTTACTATATTTTTTTTATCATATGTTTTATCTGTTACAAAATCTTTTGGAATAAGATATTTAATAACCAATTGAAGAATTTCTAACGGCAAAGAATCCATGCCGCTTTTTTTTTTTTTTTTTAAGGTGGAAGTAGGTTGATGATTTTGATTAATATTTAGTGTGGTGTACTTAATATTCAGTTGCAATTGATCCCATGTATAAACATGTCAAAAGAAAAAAACGCGTTCACCCCGCTACTTCCCGCATTGCTGGGAGGGCTAATCTTAGCAGTAAAAAATATTGTGCGGCTCAAACTTTATCTATAGATATATCCATATCCGGATTTTTCCCAAGTTTTAGCTACAGAAATTTAGAACGGCCATTATAATATATACAGGCAAGAAAGCTATCACATATATATAAACCTTAGGGTACACATAAAACGGGCTCATTCCTGCTAATAAGCTACTGAAAATTCTAAGATCAAAAACTGCATTAAAGATGAGAACTGTCAAAAATAGTGTAATAAGTAAGAAAGATGTGCGACATACCCGAGCTAACGCCGCAAGTAGAGGTGCTAAGTATATCAAAGAATGCATAGCTAAAATTATACGTTATGAGTACAAACAAGTTGCAGCTCTTTATAATTGTTCAGTAAAAACTTTAAGAAATTGTGTTAAAAACAAGCATAGTGAGCCGAGCAGCATTGAATGCTGCATTCATCAGGTTCAAGAAAGATATGTAATGGCATCCTATCAGCAGATTAAGAGTGATGCACTTATTACATATGGGTTATCAAAAGATTTGACGAGTGTAGACTGCTAAGCGATGCTATATTTGCTCATATGATTCAGTTATGCTCCTATAGAAATGAAGAAATAATTAATTAAGGAAAATGAGTTGTTAGATTATTTGGGTGATGATGATCCAAAAAGCAATATAACAAGTAATATATTTGATTTTGTATCAAGAAGATGCATTAATAATTTGGTTCATAGAAGACCTGAATTAGAATTGTCTGAAATTGGTAGTAATATAAACAGATGCAAAATTGATGCTTACGACATTATTGAATTTATGACAAGATTAGATCATGTTGTTAAAGTGCATAATGTACCTTGGAATTGTTCCTATAATCATGATGAAACTGGCTTCAACAATTCAACTAGAAAACGAAATAAAATATTTAGTTCCAGCTAATGGTTTATTGCGACATAAACAGATGGCTATTGGTGTAAATAGAACTGCTGCTATAGCAATCAGTGTTGCTGGTGAATTGTTGAATCCATTTATTATCAATAGAAGTAATGAAAGATCTATACCTGATAAATATAGCGCTATGGTTGGAACTTCTCAATTGGTGAAAGGGATGCTTACATGACTGCTGATTTATTCAAAGAATGCTTGGAGTTTTACATAAACAAGCTGGTTCATGCGATACTAAGCCAATTATTTTGATCCTGAATAATTCACCTTCACATACTTCTGAAGTTGTCTAACAAAAGTTTGAAGTATATAATATCATTCCAGTTTTCTTACTATTGAATTATTCTCATGTACTACAAGCTTTGGAACAAGTATTTTCTGTTACATTAAGGTTTCAATTCAAGGCTATAACAAGCAAGTACTTTCTAAAAATCTGGACAGATCAAATCAACCAAAAAAGGATCTTTTGTGATTTATTAAAAGACGCTTTGAGTGATTGTCATAAACCAGATATTATCGATAAGTCATGGGAGCAAGTAGAACTAGTCAAAACTTATAATGATGATGATATCGTACTCGCTTTTGATTTAAAAAAAACATATACTAACTCAAAGGATAGTATTCATAGTTGGGATTCATTCTTTGCTTTGGAGCACGAGTTAAGTTGGTATTATGGAAAATCTCGGCAAGAAGGTATGAGAAATCTATCTCAAGCTGAAGCTGATAGCGATACTATGTATACATGTTAATGATACTGACGCTGGTACTATAGTGATCATTTCGGTCATGCCCATGGTAATAGTGGTATCAATTATGGTAGACCCTCCGAGTGGTACAGGAATCTTTTGAACAATTGATGGGTAATGATCACGAAATGAGAAATCATGTGTTTTATGATGCTAGACTTAATTACCAATAAGGTGATCAACTGGACTAGATATCAAATATTCTAGATTTCAAACGATCACAGGATTACACAGATTAAAATCATGAGTTTTTACCAATGTTTGATGTTTGCTGCAGATATTTTCATTTCATTATTTTGTTGATGAAAAAATATGGAATGCATGTGCAAGTATGTTCTAACTCAATATATATATATAGATTTTGGTGATAAATTTTGGTGGGAGTTAGTAAAATTGTTATTCATTCTCTAGTAAAATGGAAAAAGATGTGCATGGAAAAACTTGTGTACACCACTGTAATACAATCTATCAATTCTATTAATTAGCCAGTTATAAATATATATAACTATAGATACACACCATTATAACCAATAAAAAAAAAAATGTATAATTGTGTTTAAAGTGATGGTTGATGCACTGTATAACTACAACTATCGATATGTTCAAATAGTTAACAATCGCGTGGTATTAGCAACAGCATCGCGGTTCAGAATTATATAACGTTATTACACCCGTCAATAGTATCTTTGATATAACATATTTTGTGTACTTTGACAAGCCTGAGATCTTGAGGAGGTGTTTTGACAAACTTAAAAAGTCTGTAAGTTCTCTAGAATATGATAACCGTGTGCTCGATATTTTTGACAATTTTTTTCTGTTCTATTCGATTAAGAGATCGAATCATTGTCGTTTTAATAAAGAACAAGCTCTGATTAGAGCTCATAAATGTATCATCATCATATGTGTTTTATAACAGGTGGTAGCTTATCGCGATGAAATACTGTATATGTAGAATTTAACTAATAACACAGATGCTTGTACCTGAGATGATCTATAAGTGGATGTAATTAGAAACCTTCTACCAGGTATTGATAAATCAATCTGATATCATTCTGTAATTTACCTATACCCGTAATTAGGATCACAGCTAGCTTACCAATTTAAACTTAAAAAAAAACTTGACAATGATTGGCGTCTATCCAGTTAAAGCCTGGGGTACCATATGATATATGGAAGGATATAGGTCTGTATTCATCCATCATAGTACAAATTACGTATTTAATGATGTTTATTAATGATAAACTGTGCGGCTGATCAATATATATGACATCATTAAACTCAAGCACTCTTTCCTTATTACTGTAGATATGTATGGGTGATGGACAAGCCAGCCTTCATTACCGTCACGGAAATGCAATTAAAAAGCGCTTCAACAATATGATTTGTTGTAAAAAAAAAAAAAATCAATACTGTACACGAACGAACGTGAAAATGCCCCAACACAAATAACGCGCAATCAATAAATCAATAGAGCGGCTGTGCATAACAATTCACGGTACTATTTATAAGCTGGCACCGACCGCGGAGAAATAGAAAGCAAGAAAAGCAGCAACAGTGGCCGCGCCCAGCGTTGGACACGGTAGAAAAAGAAGAAGTTTTAGAAGGGCTTAGTTCTAGAGCGCTTAACACGCGCCGTATACTTCTTCAAAATTGACCGCAACAACAACAACAAGTCAGTCCCACCTTTTTTTTTTTTTTTTTTTGTTTTTTAAAGTTCAACAGTTTTTACCATTTTTTTTTTCCAACTCCAAATTTTTTATTCTTTTTCATCACCACATTAATACGATTTAAATAACGAACCCAACAAATAAAATGAGTCAAGTTAGAAGAAGAAGTAGTTTTTTTTCACCATCACCCCCACCTCCACAAGCTGGTGAAGGAGAAATTGAACAATTAATTAAAGATACACGACACTTTTCAATGATTCGAACTTTACAACCAGCTGATTTTATTACATTGTTAAATGGTTTATGTGGGTTTATGAGTATTGTATCATCATTAAGATATTGCATGACTGGATCAGATAAATATGCTTATAGAGCAATGTATTTCGTACCATTAGGGTTAATTGCTGATTTTATGGATGGTAGAGTTGCAAGATGGCAAAAGAAATCTTCATTATTAGGTCAAGAATTAGATTCATTGGCTGATTTGATTAGTTTTGCAGTTGCTCCTGCAAGTTGTGCATTTAGCTTTGGTTTACAAACAACTTTTGATACTTTAGTATTGGCATTTTTTGTTTGCTGTGGATTAACCCGATTAGCAAGATTTAATGTAACAGTTGCAAATTTACCAAAAGATAAATCTGGTAAATCAAAATATTTTGAAGGCACTCCTGTACCAACTACTTTATCAATTGTTACAGCAATGGCAGTATTATATTCAAAAGGATTAATTCATGATAAGATTCCTTTTGGTACTTTGGATTTTTTTGATGGTTTGATTCAAGTTCATCCTGTTGTATTTATTTTTGCATTAAGTGGTTCTGGTATGATTTCAAAAAGTTTACATGTTCCAAAGTTATAAAATTTTCATGGTGATTTATCATACCCTAGGTAGAATCCTTGTATTGTTATATTTTTATTTATCATTTACTAATAAAATCCTTAGAATTTATTATTATATTGTAACGTTTTGTAGGTTTTGTGTGATTTTTTCCAAATGAAAGTGCGGCTCTGGTTGTTTTACTGTATTGATTGATTAGGCATGCTTGAGGAGTATAACAAGTGAGTATTCGTTTGCTGTTTGAGTGTTGACTTTTCAAAAAAAACGGATAAATGTTTTTTTACTAGAACTATGTAAAACATGATTCAGTGCACCATGGAGAGTTTTTTTTGTATACTATAGAAGGCCCTTGGAGTATCCGATATCGAATGAATCGTGGAGATTTTGATGCTGGTATAGTATCGTAAAGGTTTTTTATTCTACAAAAACTAGTAGATCTCAGAGTTACATGCTTTGCTTTAGGCAGCCGCCTGATAGGTTATGCATGAGATGTACAAAAACAGGAGTTAGTTCACTGACTAGATCTCAACGTGATTTAGTGATTTCATTCTTGTTCGTGATACCCATTCTAAATTCTTTTAAAGCTGTATAGTGTTTATACAGAAAGGTCAATGGTTTTACTTCCAAGGATAGGTATTATATACCTTTGGTCTTAACTAACTGAAAAATATCACTATATAAGTTTAAAATTACAAGTTTTACTTAGTGTAACAAGACTTTGAGAATGAGAATGAGTATAAAGTTGCGAATCATACAAGCAGCTTGTACCATATTTTATAATTGCTTAGTTTAGCATGTATGTCAAGTCTTAACTCATAAATTGTTCCAATCAATTCCAATAAGACTTTACAGGGTAATGGAAATCATACATATATGTTAATGAATGAGTAAAGGCGCCATAAACTTTGACATTCTTTTTGCTGTTTAAAAGATGTAACTGCCTGTCACAAATCATAGTATGCCTTTTTGGCCCTGTTTTTAAGCTCATGTAACAAAAATCCGGGAATGTAAAGTAGGCAATATTTCAACCAAAATTTCATGCAAATTTATTAAAACTTTTAAAATAAGCATACTAATACAGTTGAATGGTATCATGTTGTTGAAATCAGTATCGTTGTCTCCTAAGAAAAATCTTTTAGACCAGCTCAAAAATTTGATGGTTCTCTTGGTATTTAAGCTCTATTAAGAAAACCCGGGGAATTTGAAGTTACCATCAATTGATTTTCATGACACTTTGAAATTGTTATTCATCTCATATATCTATACTAATAAGTGACCTGCATTATTAGGTTCTGGTATTATTTTGGCTATTCAAAGAATGCAATAGCTTCTTCAAATTGTAGAGTGCTATTCGAGTCCTGATCGACTTTAGGTGATCAAGCTCCTCTAAAAAAATCCGGGAATTTGAACATGCCATAACATGCCCCGATTTTCTAGTTGACACAGAATGGTTACACAGAGTTAATAATAGTCTTCAAAGTTTAGGATTTTTCAATTGTATTATGAGTTATTGGTCTATACATTGAACTGCAGTAGCTCGATCAATAAGGGTCCTGCTTCAAATCGAGGAAGGTTTCCTGTTTAAGCGTGTTTATTAATAATCCGGGAATTGAAATCTGGCAATAATTTGATTAAAGTTCATAAGGAACTAGTTGAACATCAAAGTAATCAAACCAATACTAACGAATGGTATGATTTTGCTGAAGTCAATATTCATATCGCTTGAATATTGAGTCCATTTTGCCAGTTGAAAATTCTGTGATGCTATCCATGAGCATGGTTCTTTTGAATCTAAATTTCACTGAGAATTATCCGGGAAGGTAAAGTTGGCATTATTATAACTATACAATCAATATATACTTATCAAGACTTGAATGGGTTTATAATGGTCAAAAAATTTCGCTAATAAATTACTGAAACTTTTAAACTTTGATATCTTTTTCGTCATTTGAAGGTTGCAACAGCCTGTTCCAATTTATAGAGTTCCTGTCTTGCATTGGCATTCAAGCTCTTCTAATAATATCCGGGAATTTGAAGCTGGCGTTGTACATCCACTTTTTATCATTACCACAATGTATTCAGTTAAAAAGATAGCTAGTACTATTGAATGGCTGAATCAATCGATTTTATATTTTAGTGTTGGTTTGAGCTTGGAGTTGTGATAGCCCTACCAATAGTTGACCTGATATCTAGGACGTGGATATTTCGCGTTCTAGCGTGTTTAAGAAAAACTTGAGAGTATAACATTGCCAATTAATATCTCAAACAACTTTTCTAGAAAAAACTCCAACCTCTCAAAAAGAGCGAATTATTACTGAATAACAATAATATCATTCTAAATTTAGTATTACTATGCATGGTCTAAAAAGTTAAAGTTAGCCAGCTCAGAACTTGATCGTGCTATAGAAGAACATATGCTTCCCAAGGTTAAAGCGTTATCAAAGAAAATCCGGGAATTTAACATTATTCTAACCAATTTATGCTGAACCTCTAAAATTCTGCAAAATACAGAATTCTGAATAAATGAATGCTCTAGGTCTTTTCTATCCGCTATGATTCCGGCTGCTTGAATGATGCGACGGTCTTGTATGGATATGGTGACCCTAAATTTTTGTGTTCAAGCGTTTCTAAAAAAATCCGGGAATATAAAGTTGGCATATATTTATATATAAATATAATCACTTTCTTGATTGCCTCGATATGTCTAATTAAAATAATAACTAGTACCACTGAATAGTTGAATTAATTGATTATACTCTGTGTTATTGGTTTATACGTTGACTCAAGACAGTTCAACTCAATCGATAGAGGGTCTGATTTCGACCGGGGATATTCAAACACTGATCAAAATGTACTTGAGTGTAAAGATATTATTAAACACCCCCATTATAGCGCTATTATAAGAGAATCTCATAAGATTGAGTATAAAAAACTAATCTATATGTCTTTACAGCCTAATTAATTAGAAGGACGTCAAAGGGATAAAAAACCGTTCATGGATATCATTATAGCCAGCCACTAAAAATACTGGCCCGGTGTTTTTTTCACTCCGTCTCTACTGTAGTAAATTCTCCACCAGCCTTGTTATATCAGGCATGCACAAGTCTCCCGTAGCATCTCGTTCAAAGAGACTCAAAATGTTCAAGTGATGGTAATTATATCATCATAACTTTTTTACTTCCAAGCTTCTTGATTAAACTAAAAAGAATATGCGCCCTATCAATTACCAATCATGGCAGTTATAAATAATTCACTCAAGATCTAAAAGGTTTTCAATAATTATCTTTTGATGTTAACTTTGTAGTGACAAATTTGGGCTTGTATGATGGCAATGCCTGTATCACCAGGTAAACTACTGCAGTCATCGGTTTTTTTTTTAAAAAAATGCACCTTTTATATATATAAAAGCTTTAAATTGTGCTTAAAGGGCTCCAGTGACTGTTTGATGACTGAGACTAGGCAGCTTAACAAGCCCTTCAGCATCACCTCTGATGGTACATGCTGTAGATAGGTAAGTCGCCTTATCAATTAATGCACTAGTAGCAGTGACAGGTATGTATAATGACACACCCATTGATGCACGGTAGATATTGCGATAGAAATTTCTCAATTAATTGAAAGGATGGTATCCGCATAGAACAATTTGTGAATCTCGGCTAGAAAAATTATTCAAATGGATGATCAAAGAATTCATTCATTTGGATCTCATACTGTATACTATATACATGGATATGGATACTGTAGTTTTTTTAAGTGCGTCGTTTATATTTGACTTTATATCCTGATTCATCCATGGCAGAACGGCGAATCGGATGGATCCAATCTACCCTTCTATCTTTGAATTAATGCATTGTTTATGCACATTCATCCCGCACAGAGCGGCCGGTATCATATCATGTTAGCTATAGCTAAGCTGTGCTGTGCACCGTATGGTAGTTTAACACTGAGTGTTAAGCTTTTTTTAAACTGCTCTACACACTATAGTTTGAACAGAATATTCGGGTTCTTGAGCATTAAATCATTTCCATAGAAACCAGTTCAACTATTCGACCTACTGGATCATCGATCAATATATAGCAATTATACATCTGAATAGAATAATATGCGTATTGTCAATTGATTATAGTCTGGATTCGACCCTTAATAAGCTTGAGGTAAAAATGCCATCAGCTAAGTAAAGCTTAAACTTAGAGGGACGGATTGAAAATTGAGGTGGTTGGTACCAAGTGGACAATTATGGATGTTTTAGTGCTTAATTTGTCAGGTTTTTTTCTTTGCCTTGAAAAATCAAAGACATATAGATTAGTTTTTTATTTGTGAAGAATCGAGATTATTCGAATCACAGAACAGTTTTATTGTGTTTAGAAGGTTTAAAGAAAGTATAGATTATTATAAGAGTTTTTACCCAGCATGACCAATACTATAACTATAGTTCTAGGGACTATTAAGTTATAAGTAATGAGCATTGACAGTTGATAGGTTATAGCTACAGAAATTTAAAATACAATGCTGCAGTTCTTTAGTATATATCAGTTTAATAGTCATTGACTATAGCTGAGGATATCAAAACTGGTTAAGAACTTTCATAGTGTATCCATGTATTTACTATAGAATTTCTATAATTGGTTTCTCTGGTCTATTATTCAAGTTTATTGATCGTCTATTAGCCTACCAATTTAAGAAATCGTTCAAGTTGACCAAGAGTAATGATACTGGTATTCCATGCATAATAATCACAAATTAACTGCCACTTTTAATCCTACCTGGTAAGCGAGTCTTAAATGGCTATATATTTAATAATAACCTTCTTAAAGCATTGGTATCGATATTACGACCTACATACCGGTTAGTTTTCCCTATTAGACATTTATGTGATAATATTGTTGTAAAAATGATCAAGATATGAAATCTTTGTCTATTATCTCACCAGCCTAATCCTCGATCGAGAGCTTTAATCAAACCGAATCCAAAACTTACCATTATAATACTCAGATTCAATTCAGAACCTTAATATCTTAATTGATTGAATTTAATCCATCATGATTGCAATTGATCACGATCTGAACAGCATCACTCAATGCACTTTCTGAATGAATCATGCATCACTCTATAGAAAACCAGGCTGTAAACTTGGCTATTTCACTCAACCTCATGATCGGGGCTTCTCAATAATGCATGATGTAAACTTTTATTAACTCACCTACCCGAATCAAATTGGTACCAATACCAAGGGTCAAATTATTCTATAGATAACTTTCTGTCCTCTTGTTCTCTCATCATTAAATATTTTTTCCCTCTTGTTTGTGTTAAACTCGCTTGAATATCCACAAAAAAAAAAAAAAAAAAATCAACAGTACCAACGGGAATTTTAACGGTTTGTAAAAACTGATTCATTGACAGAGAGCGTGAGAATCCATTGTTAAAGTTTGCTTTTGTCTGTCGGTCATTTTTCCCCCCTCCCCCACTTAGCACAGCTTGAAAGGTGTCAAAAATTTCAACCCACATATTCTACTGCCATTATACAATGCATCGGTTAGCCTGTTGTAACATATTATAAGTTGCTATTCGATGATAAAATATTCATATTATAGAAAAAATCGAATAATAGGGCCCAGTCTTTGTCAAATGATGGCAATTGGATTGATGGATTATAAAAAATACAAAAACTATACCTAAAGTATTTGAACCGCATGAGCCGGGTTAGTTAATTATGTTTATCTCAATGCCCACTAAGAGAGTATATATGATTTCACAATCCACTTTTAAGTTAAAAATTTGAGGAATAATTTATCGATTTGAAAGATGAGAAACGTGAAAAAGTAAAAAATTTGCTTCTTTTTTTAATTCATTCTATCGCATCATCTAAAAAAATTTATTAATTTACAATATAAATCGGTGTTCAGTTGTTTTTTTTTTTTTTTTATTTTTTCCTTTATCCCATTATAATTACTTCTCTATAGCTAAAATAGAAAATAAATATTTTGACATTCTACAAAAATTCTTCTTCTTTTTTTTTTTTTATTTCCTTTTCTCTATCTTTTTTTGTATTTTCACAAACAGTATCAAAAACTTTAAAATACCCAAAAGTTTAAACCTAGCAGTTTCCAATTCAATTCTAAGAATTTGAAAATAAGGTCATTGTTTATTTATCTAAAAAAAAAGGAGGTTTTTTTGTGCGCACACACTCACACCCACAACTGCACCCACCACAACCCAACACAGTTAATAAAGTAATTACTAGAGTAGGAATAGAAATTGAACAGTTATTGGGTCTTTATTTATCTTTTTACACATTTTTTTTTTTTTTTTATAAACTACAACTTTTTCCATCCATACAGTAAAGCAAAATATACAATAGAAGACGAAGATGAGTATTAAACGACATCATCGGAATAATAGTGGCAGTATTCGAAATAGCACACCAATAGACAATAAACAAAACAACAATGTATTAGTAGCTAATGATTTGATTCTTTCTATGCCTGTTAATGCACAACCAACAGAAGTATTGGCAAATCGATTTGCAGCATGGAGAAAAATCATCAGAGCATTAAATGTATATTTCAAAGAAGTTGCACAAGTTCAAGAAGAAGTAGTTCGACATAATGTGAGATTAGGACATGCGGTACAATTCCCATTTTTTAACAATGGGACAAGTGAAGGAGGACAAGTTGATGAACACAATAGACATGGGAATTTCCAACTACAACATGGATTACATGAAGCATTAGATGAAAATGAATTAACAAGACAAATGTTTATGGAATATGGGCATCAATCAATTAGTGATTTCCCTGGTAATGTTATACAATTCCACCGAGCCCAAGCAGCAGCAGCTCAAAGAACTAGTAAAGAATTGTTGCAAAATGTTATACCAAGATTAGAAGATTTGAGAAGAGATTTATTAGTTAAAATTAAAGAAATTAAAAATTTACAAAGTGATTTTAAAAATAGTGTATCAAGAGAACAACAGGGGACATCAAAAGATTTGACCCAATATTTGAATAGTATTGATATTTTACAAAGAAATCCGGATTTATTACCTGCTAAACATGATCCTTACTTGGTAAAATTATTATTAGATAGACAATTACAACGACAAATTAATGAAGAAAACTATTTATTAGAAGCGTTTTTGAATTTACAGAATAGTGGGAAAGAATTGGAAAAAGTTGTTGCAAGTGAAATTCAACAAGCAATGGCAGTATTTGGTAAATTAATGGGAGTTCAAGGTAAGAATTTGAATGACTTATTATATAATAAAGTTATGAATGGATTTATTAGTAAAGATGCAACTTATGAATGGGATGAATTTATTAAAAGAGATCCTAATTTTGTTGATCCAACTTTACAAGCTAGAAATTTCAATTCATTAAAATATCCTTATCAAGATTCATTATTATCACAAGAAATTAAATCTGGATATTTAGAAAGACGATCAAAATATTTGAAAAGTTATAGTAAAGCATGGTATGTTTTAACACCAACTTTTTTACATGAATTTAAAAGTTCTGATCGAAAACGAGATCCATACCCAGTAATGTCATTATCATTAAGTGAATGTCAATTAGGTAGTGATAAACAACATCATCGAAAATCCACTACTTCAAGTTCACATAAATTTATATTAAATGCTTCATCAAATAAAAACAGTACCACAGCAAGAGGCCATAATTGGGTATTTCGAGCAGAATCGGAAACCAAAATGCAAGAATGGTATGCGGCGTTGTCAAGCTTAACAAATTTGGCAAATCCTATAGCGCGAGCAAACTCGGTCCGACCAAAACATAATGACGCACTAGCGGTAGATAATAATGCAGCAACCGCAAATAATCAAGATCCTTCGAATTCGATTACCACTGCAACCCAAAGAAACATAAACACTTCTAACTTAAGCAGTAGCAACCTCAATGATCAAAAATCCCAATTATCAACTACAAGTACGATCACCAATACAAATATCAATACCCCGATTGTTTCTTCTTCTACACATCATTCAAATTCTCACTCTAATATTCAAGAAACTAGTTCTGCTACTACAAGTCCACGTCAAAGCGTTGAATTTAATAATCAATATATAATGCCAGGTCATATTTCTAGTCCAGTCCCAAGTGATACTTCTGCTGTCACCTCAAATGGTGAACCATTTCAAAATGATTATGATGATTCTACTGAAAGACATTCAGTTGATCATGATAACAATGAACAAGTTGGTAATCAAAAGAGTAGAGGCCGCTTCCCAAGTGAGGTTAATTTAAATAGTGAACCTGTTGATGCAAACAAAGTTACTGATAGTTCATTAGCTAAAGATGCACAAGACTTTGTTGTTCCACAATCAGCATCAAAAGATGATGATAATTTAAGTGTATTAAGTTATGATTTGGAACATCCAAACAATTCTACTTATAAAAAAGGTGAAGAATTCAAACCTGTTGATTCTGATTTACCTGTTGAAGTTGAAAGAAGATTAAGTCAAACCCAACATAAACACGAGTCTACTGATTCTTATGGTGGTCCTGGTCCTGCAAGAAAATCTACTTTAGATGAACCAATCCAAGAAGCTATCAAAGAACGAAGAAACAGTGTCAAATCTGTTGAACGAAGACCATCAAGAAAGGCCACTGGTAGTTTTGGTACTGATGATTTAAAACCATTAAGTTCTGGTGAAAAATTGGAAGATGAAGCATTGTTTTTCGCTGGTGGGTTACCTCAAACTACTGGTGGCAAGCAATAAATTATTGCGCTCGTTACACTTTTTTTTAAATTATTCTATATTATTTACTATTATTATTATTACTATATAAATTATATAAAAAAAAAAAAAAAATTATTAATCATAAAAATTTTTCAATAAACGATGTTTTCTTTTAATATTTTCAATCTTTTTCAAAACATTAACACGAATATTCCATTGTTTGGCAAAAGTTGCATCGCTAAATCGATCACTACTTTTATGATTTTTAATTCTTAATTGTTTGATTTCTTCTTCTGATAAACAATCATCACCATTACCCAATACATGCCATAATTGTTCACTTAAAGTCTTTTCATCATCTTTTTTAACATAATTTGGATCTTCATCACTAGTAAACAAAAAGCCTTCACCATCAGTTAAAATATCCAACTTTGGACCAGCAGAATTATGACAAATTGGAATTAACCCAGCTGCTAAATATTCAACAACAACCATCCCGAAATGTTCATTCCACATAGTATTAACTCCAACACTAGATTGTTTCATAACTTCCATAACAGATTGCCAAGGAGCATCAGTAACAAATGTAACATAATCATCCCCTAACTCCAATTCTCGTGCTAATAATCTTAATGAGTAAACAGATTGACTATCACTATCGTTTCGAATACTACCAATTAGAATTAAATGTGGTTTATCATCACTATTTGGATTAAATTCTCGATCTTTTTTAACAAATTCAGAAAATTCTCTTAATAATAATTCATGTCTCTTTTCTGGTCGGAATTGTGCAACATATACAACATTTCGTTTTCTTGGTTCGTCAGTTTCTTTTGGTTCTTCAAAATCTTGAGTTGCAACAGGAGGGTAAATTGTTGTAATCAACTCTGGTCTTAAAGCAAACCGTCTCCATGCATCAGTTAAATGTTCCAAAGTCCAAGTACTATTAGTAACTGGTAATGTACAATATTTGGCCATTAAACCATATACTAGATAAAAACATCTCCAGTAGATCCCTTTTGGTGAAATAATTGAATGTTTCTTTAACATTTCTTCTTGAATAACTGGATAATGAACATATGCCATACATGGGATATTTAATAACCATTCAATTAATGGATAACTGAATGGATATCCAGCAGTATCAATAAAAACATCTGGTACTAAATTTGCAATTGCTTGATAAGCTAAAATAACAGATCCAATAGCTTGACCAATTAAAGTGAAACGTTTCCAAGTAGATGCTTTAACTAAGGAAGAATAATTTAAATAAATAAATACAATTCTATCCTTATCTGGAACAATTCCAAATCTTGCTTCAACTCTTTCTAAAACAATATCACCATTATCAACATAAGTATCAGATTTTGCAATATAAATAGCACAAACATTTAATGGATCATTTTTTAAAGTTTGATCAACAGCAGCCCATAAAACTCTTTCACCACCACCACCAGCATCAGCAAACGGATGGAAAAATCCAAAAATAATTTTTCTATCAATTTCTTTTCCTTCTTTATCGAATTTTGAATCAAATGCTTTTTTTGGTAGATTTTTTTCAATTTTTAATGGTAAATTGTTGGAATATTTACTTGGTGTAGTACCTTTTGCTAAAATCAATTGTCTTCGAATTGTATGTTGCTTTTCTCCAAAACTTGGTAATGATGCTCCTAAATCACTAGCTTTTTCTAAATATTCTTTATAATCTTTTGGTGGATCTCTTAAATATAACTGGAATCTCATGTTAATATAACACCATAAAATATAGGTTATCATTGTACCCAGAACAGTTAAGATGAAAATAGATGGAGCTGCAAGAGCCCATGCTATTCCGAAAAATGTATCAAACATTATTTATTGAATAGTTCTATTTATTCAAAAAAGAATGCCGTTATATTTTTAATGGTTGTATCAAAAGTACAAAGAATTTTTTTTTTTTTTTTTTTTTTTTTTTTCGGAGTAAATATATTTTGGGGTGGGTGTGTCGGTGAAAAATTTAGCGTGTGCTTGGAATTACAACTACTACTTGTACGTGGAGTAGTAAGCGAGAAAAAAAATTTCCCCTATTCGGGGCCCACAAATTTAAACCAATGTGATGTGATTTGATTTAGAAGTATTGTAGGAGTATCGATCCTATATTTTAGCCCCGCAAAGGGGATATTTCCAACGGCCAAGGGAGTGCGGCTCATGATGATTTAAAAGCTTGCAATAATGGTTGGAGATATACTTCTAGGGATTTTCTATTTAAGTTGGGTGTTGATGATTTACACCCAACATTTGTACAGCTTGGGTATTCCCGAGATGTTGGAGTAAACATGGATTGTGTTTATGAATGGATATTAAATTTAGCATATTGCCATTGATGAGATGAACTAGTCATGGTTCTTTTTGTCAATTAATTGTCTAGAAAGTTGATTAATCGATAATACTTGATACGCTTGAAAAACTCTAGGAGCTATAGATGCATATATAATCTGTTTGAGCCAACTGAACGTTGACATAGAAAAAGCTAGTAGATGTAGGAGAACAGAGTAGCATACATATGTAAGAAATCAAGTACCGGTACAAATGTATATATTGCATATTTACAAAATTGGACAGTTAAGTTAAAATTATTAATAGCTAGCTAGAAGTACTGCATACCACATGTTGCAAGGTTAAAATATGGAACTCGTGTGGTGCAATATACAAATACAAAAGCGATATCACCAATTAATCAATATTGTACGAGGGGGTTTGTTGTTTATGTTTCAATTTTATTAAAGATAAAAATCTTGATATTTCAAAGTAGTTTACAAACCTACATGCAGAGAAATATTAAGCATCAATTAAATAATTGGCAATTTTTTTTTTTCTTGAAAACAGACAGCAACCGCTGGGTTCATAGAATTGAAAAAAAAAAAAGTAATAAATTAATAAACAAAACCTATAAAACTAGCTTTTATCATCTTCTAACATAATTTGAATTAATTCTTGTAAAGGACCAAATTCTTTTTGATCAACCAAATCAAACTCATTACTAAACAAAACAAAATGTTTCAAACTAGTATTTAAATGAGGTTGTAAACCTAATTCAGTAATTTGATCAAAATGATGACAATAAATATGAGCATAAACTCTAAATAATCTTTTTAAAATAGTTTTAAAAACATTCAAACTATTTTTATTAAAAGATACACCAGTCTTACTTGGAAAATATTGTTCATTATCAAAATTCTTTTGACACCATTCCATTAAATTTTCAATATATTCTGGTGCACATAATTTAGTTGGTCTCTTGAATTTACTATTTGAATTATCTTGCCATAAATATTCATATTCTTCTGTTGCTGTCATTCTTGGACATGATTGCGGTGAACAAAATTCAGTTATAGTACCATATAACATATTTATTTGATTGAAAAAATCGTTAACGTGAACTGCAATCCATTCATTTAAATCTTCACCTTCTGGTAACTGTACAGCCTTTTTCAAGGAACCGGATCCTAATGTTGCTTGAGCATATTGCCGTAAAATATGTTGTTGACCTGTTGCTTGTGGCTTTGGTTTGAAAGTTCTAGTTGTTCTAGCATTAAAAGATGGAAAAAATGAACTCATGACTTCTTGCTGTTATGTGTTTATTAGAATAAGTTAGACGCGTTTCCTTTAACCTTTGATAGTTATATTTTTTTAAGATGATATTGAGAGTTGTTTGATGATAGAGTGAGGATGTTGTCAAATGAATGATATTAAAAAGATCGAGAAAAAAAAAATAATAATCCTTGTAGGAATTATTAAAAGATAAACAATTTTGCTGAGCGTGTAAGCTGATTGTTTTGATATCAAGGCACGACGAGGTTTTGTGGTGTTGAAAAGTTTCGAGTAGCATCGTGTAACATTCACATTGGGATTTTGGGTACACTGGTCGGACTCGAAATGAGAACTATCCATATTCAAGCATAAGTAAATACAACAGCTCTTTATGATGAAGAGCCCAGTTCCCGATAATCATAAGTATACAATCGATAAATCATAATTCTATAAAAATGAATTTACTATGTATATACAAAAATGGCTATATAATCAACCAACTTAATAGACTAACCCAATAATCTTAAAGTCAATTCAACAGAAGCAAAAGTGCAACTACTAGCAGGCATAGCTCTCAACAGAGTAGGAACAATCCCCCTCCAGAACCCCATCACCCCAAAGTTCCCATAAGTATGCTTAACAGCATTCCAAACTTTACCATTATACTTACTGTCCTTACCAAAGCCATCACTTTGTAACTGTGATTTAACAACGTCTAAAGGATAACTACTCAACCATAAAACTTCCCCTGCCAAAGCACCAAAAATCATCAACTGCCAAGCTGGAATCTCATCTCTATCACCGTTAGGAGTATATTTTTTTGCTTGATTCATTAAATACTCAAAGGTTAAAAACCACATCCCATATGCCTGAGCTTCTCGAGCAACAGTGACCCCCAATCCTCTATATAGTCCTTTAACACCATATTTTGAAATGATTTGTTTGGAAGCATCAATTGGCCCCTTGTATTGAGAGGTT
The DNA here is from genome assembly GCA_030579975.1 of Blastobotrys buckinghamii (nom. inval.). Taxonomy (NCBI): domain Eukaryota; kingdom Fungi; phylum Ascomycota; class Dipodascomycetes; order Dipodascales; family Trichomonascaceae; genus Blastobotrys; species Blastobotrys buckinghamii (nom. inval.). Next base: position 103,591 of record JAKTSB010000022.1, read on the forward strand.
TTTTGAGTCTGCAATATGATTCTTAATTGTTCCACTGGCGAAGCAATAACACTGTTGGCTATACCTGCTGTAGCACCAGCAAGATAAAATTGTGAATACGTTAAAGAAGTATGTGTTGGATTGTTTAGTAAGATTCGTCGTTTGGCTTCGTGGAATGCATAGAATTGGACTGATACACAGGCCCCAACCCCTATTAATGGTGCCGCAGTACCTTTATAGAATGCTTTTGGACCTTCAGTTTTAAGGGTTTGTGTAAATGCAGTAAATGGTGATGAATACTGACCTGTTTGGACTCGTACTTTCACTAAATCGAATGGCTGGCCTACCAGGACTTGGACTGCTCCTCCTACAAACCCTGCAAAAGTGTCCTTAGCTTTTCTGGTAAATGATGTATCAACAGACATAACTTAACTTGTTCAATTATTATGGTAATTGCTAATTTTTTGTTGTAGTATATTCTTTGTATATCTAGTGTTGATCTATTAATTTACTTATTATTAGCTCAATTGCTGTGTTTATTCTTATGATTTGATTATATAGCAGATTAATTGAATAGTAAATGGTGAAATTATACGTATTATTTTGCTTCTAATCAACCTCGCTACCAAACTTCAAATAAATCTTTGCTTATAATGATTCTCAATAATCCACTTATGTTACTTTCTTGAATTCACTTATAGTCTTTTCCTACTTCTATGAATATATTTTTAAAATTGACCTTTTTAACCTACCTGTCCAGTGTTTTGGTATCTATGACCTAGCTAGTCAAACTTCTATATTGTTGGCGCTACTACTTCTGATTCCCTAAGATATCGAATTTGATTCCAACTCCTCTTCCTAGATTCTAATATTAAATATCAATGATGAATTTGAAAGATACAAATTTTTTATTAGCGAGCCTTGGTATAAAAAATTCTGAAAAATTGGGGGTAGAGAGTAGTACTCGTTCGTGCTTAAATGTATGTATGGCGCAATCGCCAGGTTTGAGGGGCCAAATTTGAAAATTTCACCCCAGATTTTATAGCGTAGCCACTCACCAGCCACAAATTTTACGTAAGCAATGTAATAATTTTAACTTTTACCATCCAGCAATAATATGCAGACGAATGATGCCAGAGTATTTATAAATATATCGAAATCACAAAAATAATCTTGGGGTTTCTTGGATTTAAAGTAGCTAGTGATTTAGAATTGAAGTATTTAAGTTGCGATTGATTGTTATAAAAAAGTAGATACTATTATAAGTGCATACATATGTTCATTGAAAACAGTTTACCTCAGTGCTATTATTTTACTTCGCAAGCTAACGAAAAGTGTAGGATGAACTATCGGCTAAAGGTTTAAATTGGTATATATAAGTTAATTAGATATATTAGAAAAACGGCAAGTGCACTTACGCTATGCTATGATATACTGCTAGAGCCCTCTTTTCTCCTTGTGGGCTCAGTGTTTGTTGATTATAAATTATATAGCTATGAAATAGTGTCTATTCGAGCTAGCTACATGTAGAAGCTTGTTTTATACTAATTTATTTTTCAATGAGTCTTAGCAAACCATCTATTTTTTAAATATTATAGGTTTAAAATGCACCCCCATATATATCATTGCACATTCAACCTAGGAACTCAGAATTCAAATTTACAATAGCTAAGCAAATTTAATACATTCATTTGGAAAGGATGTTTTAAATGGAATAAAAAAGGGAAAAGCTCAAAATTCAATTGTTTATTTACATTATCCGTATCCTCTCTTTGATCTAGCGCTATCAATTATCAGTCATTAAACTTGTAGGCAGTTTTGGACATAGTACTCGATTATAATGATATGTAATAATGTGATTTGGATATAGATTTATACAGGTCTTATATAGAACTATCCAGATAATTTATTGCCAGAGAATCACAGTTCAAATTAATATTATAACTTTTGTATATAAGTAAATGACTGAGCAGCAAAACAAAGTATACACTGTAAAGTGTATAGTACAATTACCAATATGTGAATTCAAAGCTTTCAGTTTCGAATAATACTTGTTTTTTTTTTTTTTGTAGTTTTGCTTATATTAGTTATCAGCTTATAGCCTTTATATCAATCAGTCCTATTTTTTGATTACACTTCTTCATATAAAGCTTGAAAGTATATACTTATAATTATACAAGGTTATATAGCTGATCTGATGCATTAAGTTCATATTTATCTAGAGCCCGCATCGAACAATCACTCGTATCATTAACAGCAACGTAGTACTAGAGATATTAGCTTCTCTATCGTATTAATATTATTTTATATTTAATATATAGCAAACCTTATTAAATGTTATCAAGTTACTTCTACTGTACAGTACATATATATTGTACATCAAGCTTCAGTTTAGTCAATTGCCGAGTGCTCAATACAGGATCGGATAGTTGGCCATCTATAGGGTACCACACTTGTTACGGTACCATTACAGACATAGCATTGATTTCATTGTACTACTGGATGAGCTTGTACTATCATCCAACTACAAGCCCTAAATTTGTTATTAAATTTATGTAAAACGTACAATTAATCTTGTACAACGTTGTACTTATTGAGATCATGATACTACTGTAGAAAATTTCTAGCTATAGAAATTGATATTCAAGCTTCGGCGTTGAAGCACTTACTATGAGTTACAAAAATCCATGTGTGGTACTTAACACTAACTGCAGTAGATGAGGTGTCTCGTCTTGTACGTATGCGCGAGTCTCGGAAAAACTCCCCCTCAAGCCTTTCTAACCATTCCAAGCAGTGCTCGAAATCCGACTAATCACGGATATTGTAATCTCTAAATTTAAGACGGTTTTAATGACGTTTCAATTTCCAGATGGTACCACTGGTACTTAAGACAGTTCAAGACAAGATTTTAGACAAAAATATTATAAGGTGGTGGTGAGTCTGAAGGGCCCGGGCCGGCAGCCTTTAACTCAAGCTTAAAGAGTTACATGAACAATGTTCAGAAATTACAAGTTGTGACTGCCACCGCTTGAGGTAATAAACAAAACAAAAAAGATCAGAAATTGTTCGCCTCCCTTATAATAAGGCCTGTCTGAAATCAGAGCATATAAGCTTGCGTAACTATATAGTATACATGTGCACTGAGTATAATTTTATTCAAGCTAATATAAGGGTCCTCAAGCGGTACTTTACGTCATTATGCAGCAACAAGGGAGATTCAAGCGGTGATTAAAGTAGAGGCTTTCAAAGAGGAGATATCCATATCAAATTATGATAGGGCTGTTTAAGGTAGCTGCCCGTAACTATCACCTTAACAATTCGCCAATAAAAGTATTTTGAATAATAAGCAGCGATGGGTGATAGAATGGAATCGCGGCTTTTCTGGTGTTGCAAATTCAAGTGTTCAGTGTTTGATTCCTACAGGATTTGAGCTGGTAGAATGAGGTAGACCTGTAGTCAATAATATCCATATGAATGAAGGTATGGTGATGGATCGTTTGCTGTGATTTTTATTCTATCATTTGTGGATGGGGGGCTAAGAAATGAAACGGGCCTAAAGAGATATATGACATTGATTATGTGGCATCTATCGAAGCCAAGCCTCGTGAAGAAGAATGATACAGAATGGCTGCATCATCAATCAGTATGTGGATACATATATAGTGCGTCCTTAATTACATTGTAAATCGAAATTTGAAAGTGAAAGGATCCAAGCATGGGTATGCTGAGCAAATTGTGCATGGCGCCAATGATGTTAGTACGAGTCTGAGCACCACCGTGAACTATACATAGTTATTCACTGCAGCATCTACAGTATATCTAGTCAAATAGCCTTTTTAGATTCGAGTCTGATGTCAGTAGTCATCAGTACAATGTAGAATCGAGTGCTAAACCTAGAGTTAATTAGTTCTATATATATATGGGACCCTACACTGGGTGGTAAGATACAGGATGTATACAATTGATTAGTTGTACGGAGTAATTTTTATATATTGTGATGCATAGTTACAACATACTTTATGCGGTTCATGCTTAAGGTCACATCCATCACTGGATTAATTTATTGCAATGGTGTGTCAACCTCATTAAAATGGAGAAAAGATAAGCTCTGCGTATATAAGCCTGAACTTTTTCGCTACATGTTTGAACCTGTTCTTATCAGATTCCAAATACCGGACTAACTTCATTTATCAACTATCTTAGAAAAATCTACCTCGCTAGATACCACTATATTGGAACGAAAATAAACTATAGATATATATATCCAAACAGTTCATACGATCACCACGGTAAATACTATATTTATATGAGAATCATGCCATCGATCTTGATGGTATTCACAATTTATTACTATATATAATGGATATACTATGCCTATATATATACATTACATTAATTTTAGAGTGATTTCATATCTGGAAAGTATGACCAATATTTTTTTTAATATATTAATGAAGAAGCATAACTCTAAAAATGTGTGTGTTATCAGATTAGAGATTGTGAAATAGACCTGATCGACGGCTTTGCAATGGTCAGGATAATTTAAAATTTGAGATCTTCTATTTTTAGGATCGATGCTGCTGATAATTAATACGTACTATAATGATTGAACTGCCATGGAATCTTTTATGGTGGAAACTACCAAGTTAGACGAGTAGTTACCATTACATTGTATCTATCCCCCAAACTTATACCAAGCTTAAGAATTCTAGAGCTGTATATATTTGCCAACATATCTGATAAGGGTTTAATTCCTAATTAGTGAAGGTTTCCATTATGGTACTGCATATATATAGTCGATGAATCCATCCTGCAAAGTTTCTGTCCTGTTTTTTTAGCTGGGATTTTAAAAATCAGTCACCATTTCCTTAAAAAAGTTTACACTTTGATCATGCTCACTTACCGATTTTCGAGACATCTATGTATGCATGCTTGATTTCAATCAATTCATCCAGATCGCGATGGCGCTGGAATAATTCAAGGATCTTAGTAAATTAAACTTTCTTAGGTTCTGGATCCTTGAAAATAAAACATGAGATAGTATCCTTAGATACTAGAAAATTATCTGTTTGTATCCGTATCCTCAATGATTAGAAGTAGCTTGCTATATTGTTTATTCTTACTAAGCACTTTAAGCATCGTAAAATCAAAAAAGTCAGGCTCATTAATTTTAGATAGCACTCTCAAGTATAAATAAACATGCCATTATGATCTAATAATTCTAACCTAAAACTAGAAATTCCAACAGAAAATCAGAGTTATCAGTTACAATATGTAATGTGATCGTACCAAAAAAAAAAAAAATTAGGGGTAATTGTTGTTCTTATAAGATTCCAATCCGGATATAGATCGATATGACTGAATAATCCACGTTGATGAACTTGCAGATTTCATTGATTAATTTCAATAAATGTTCTTATCTTTGAATTTTGATGATGTAAAAAAATTGCTTGGGTATGAGCAGGCTAATTTCTTGCTCATCCGATGCTGGAGTAAGAGAAAAAAAATCGAGATTGATGCCTATAACAGAAAGGGCAAGACAAGATTTTTTGCTCGGTAAAGTGGTAACCTTATTTGAAATATCAAGAATATAGTTTAAAGGAGACAACTTTATCAAAATTATGCGTGAATCCAGGTGGATACCAATAAAGTGGAATGTATGGATGATTTATTCAAGTTGAATAATTGAACACCAGCGGTTGGAAATATGATGTAGATGATAGGCTGCCAACGACAAAAAGATCACAATCCAATTGACTAATAATGTTGATGATTATGTCAACAAGAATATTCATTCTTGAGTAAAGATGCATAGTTGATTTAGCTAATGAACGTTTTGATATCATTAAAAAGGTCAACCATGCAATACCCAATTTAATGCATAATATTATTCTTAAAATTTTGGGTTCATCTTCTTAAACTGATTTATAATGAATCATAATTTCAACTGATAAGTATAAAACCAACGCTCAAATTGGATGAGTTCTCGAAATTCTACCCACTACTGTTTAGAACAGTAAAAAATTTGTTTCTTTTTCCTTACAGAAGCTTAAACTTGTCAGGCGCGCGTAACATTATAAGTCATAATTTTTTTTTCTTTTCTGGTATTTTTTTGGCGGATAATTTTTTTTTTTTTTTGTGATTGAAATTACAATAAAGTAAAGTACCAAAACACTCACTCTTCCTTTTTTTTTTTTTTTTTTTTTTTCCTTCATACTCACTCTATCAGAATTTTTTTCTTTAATTAATACAATAAAATGGAATCAGAACAAAACGATAAATTAGAAGGATTAGATCAAGTTGATAAAGCATTATTACAAAGAAAAACATCAAATCGTGATCCAACAACTCAGGCTTTTAATACCACAATAAACAATGGACAATTTCAACGGCGTCCACCATCAGATACTCCTTTAATATCATATGCATCATCACCCAAAGATTATATCAACTTGACTAGTAATGGAAATTCGAGTACAAACAATTCTTCTGGGAAATCAACTCCAAGAAGCCTATCAAGTACAAGTATTCCTGCATTATCATTACCACAAAGAAGAGCAACTACTTTAGATGTACCTGGATTAACAAGATCTAAAGTTTCTCCGGATGGTAAAATCGCTGCAAGAGATATTGAATCAAAATTAGTTATTGTAATGGTTGGATTACCAGCAAGAGGTAAAAGTTATGTTACAAAAAAACTATGTAGATATTTAAATTGGCAACAACATGGTGCCAAAATTTTTAATGTTGGTAATACAAGAAGAAATGCTAATCAAAAAGTTGGTCCAGCAAATGCTCCATTACCTGATACACCAAAATTCCAAACTCAAGAAGAACAAGAAGTTCATGAACAAGCAATGAAAGAAGAAGAAAATGGGGCTCCTATTGAAGAAACTAATGGTTCAACAAGTCATGGTGCTGATTTTTTCAGTCCTGATAATCCAAAAACCTCACAATTAAGAGAAAAATGGGCAATGGATACTTTAGATCAATTATTAGATTATATTTTATTAGAAAATGGTTCAGTTGGGATTTTAGATGCAACAAATACAACAATAGCAAGAAGGAAAAAAGTTTTGGCCAGAATTAAAGAAAGAACTGATGGTAGATTAAAAGTTTTATTTTTAGAAAGTGTTTGTACTAAAAGTGATATAATTGATGCAAATATTAGATTAAAATTAAGTGGACCAGATTATAAACATATGGATAGAGAAGCTGCAATTGCAGATTTTGTTGGTAGATTAAGAAATTATGAAAAAGCTTATGAAACTATTGGAGAAGAAGAGGAAGCAATTGAAGATTTTCAATATATTAAAATGATTGATGTTGGGAAAAAAGTAGTTAGTTATAATATTCAAGGGTTTTTAGCTGGTCAAGCAGTTTTTTTCTTATTAAATTTTAATTTAGCTGAAAGAAGTATTTGGATTACAAGACATGGTGAATCAATTGATAACAGTGTCGGTAAAATTGGTGGTGATGCACCATTAACAAAGAGAGGTGAAAAATATGCTGCTGCATTGGCAAGATTTATGGATTATCAAAAATCTGAATTTAGAAGAAAACAATTGGAAAATTTCAGTGAGCATGTTAGAATTTTACAAAAACAAGGAAGTGAACCAACTACTCCATTTAATGAACCAAATGAACCACATTTTTGTGTTTGGACTTCAATGTTACAGAGAAGTATTCAAACTGCTACAAATTTTGATGATGAAATGTTTGATATTAAAGAAATGAGAATGTTAAATGAATTGGGAGCAGGAATGTGTGAAGGAATGACATATTCAGAAATTGAAGAAAAATTTCCACAAGAATATTCGGCAAGAATTGCTGATAAAATTCGTTATAGATATCCTGGAATTGGTGGTGAAAGTTATTTGGATGTTATTAATAGATTAAGACCAGTTATTGTTGAAATGGAAAGAATGGAAGATAATGCTTTAATTATTGCCCATCGAGTTGTTTGTAGAGTTTTATTGGCTTATTTTATGAATTTGGGTAGAGATGCTATTGGGGATTTGGATGTTCCTTTACATACCTTATATGTTTTGGAACCAAAGCCTTATGGTGTTGAATGGGCTGTTTATGAATATAATGAAGAAACTGATTGGTTTTATAAAGTTCCAAAAGAAACTGTTAATGAACAAATTGAAAATTTACAAAAACAACATTCAAGAGAACGTTCTAATTCAAAGCCACAAAAATTTGGTACTGGGACTGGATTAGGTGCTGCAAAAGATAGACATTATTCTGTTATTCCAACTGAACCTGATCAAATAAAAGAAGAATTGACCAAAAAATTAAGTATTGATACTAAGTTGAGTAGTGATGGTAGACCATCAAGAAGATAATTTTGAAGTGAAAGTGGAAACAGTGGGGGGAAAATTGGCTAGTATCAGAAAAAGTGCATTAAATTGAATTGAAAACGTTGATTTCTGAAGGTGGTAGCTAGTTTTGTATATTTATTTATTTATTATTATTATTATTATTATTATTATTACTAATTTTTTCTATCGAGTTATTTTGATATGTTATGTTTACTTGAATCTATCAAGTTATGGTTTATAATTTTCTTGCTTATCCTTGTAAATTATACTTTATTGTTAACAATTGAGTAAAGTAACTGGGATCATTGATCCTGAATATGGTAAAACGGTTCTAGAAGGATGAGAAAATTGATCCGAATTTAAGAGTTACGTGTACCGGATAGTTCTATCATAACATTTTATTTGACTTTTTGAGGTTGTTTGTTTATGCATTCAAGATGAGGATCCATGATAGTTTTGTGGGGTAAAAGCGTTACTTTGCTCAAAGGTTGCATGCAATATGATCCTTTAAGCTATGGTAACCAATATGTCGGAGATGTCCATAAGTATAGAGGATTAAGAATAAATGATGAGCTTTGAATCAGTTTGTGGTTGCAATTAAAATTTTAAAATGTTAATCATCTGATTGCATCGTCCAATCAATAATCGGCCGAACACGGCGAAGGATGATTATCAATATTCAGATATTTAAATTAGATTTATATTGATTGGATGTCGCTAGGGCCATAATGTTACATGTAGTAAGTTGTTAAGAGAGATTAGTGCGCCATGGTGAGTAGAAACTTTTAGACTGTTCAGTTTATTAAAAGTATCATGAAGCAGGCTCTTTCAAATTCTGTGGTAATTAATTGCAACGTTGAGAATTCGATACTCTAAAACTGACTGAGCGTATCTTTGTCTATTAATTCTTCAAACAGGGTCGTTTATGATATGATACTTATGATCATTTCTGAATGTTCTTTGATCAGTTTTAAGCAGTGATTCTAGAAACCACAGCTTCTGCACCATGGGTGGCTGATTACGTTGAAAACGCTATATGGATATGATGCGTTATTATGTTATATGATAAAGAGAGTAAATTTATACCCTCAACAATAAGTGCTGCCCTAATCATAACTAGCTTTAACCTAGTTATTTTAAAAGTATAACATAAGCAGCTGTGGCTGTTATCTACCTACGGTATGTATCGTTGGTTATCTTATTTAAGCTTAAGGTGTGCTGTGCTTCAGACCCTTGAAGGTGGATGCACCACCTTCTATAATTTCCTTACTTTACCTTACTTTGAGCTTTTTTCCCGTAATCGAATCAAGTTTACGGGTATAAACTAGAAATAATTATGAGGGTATCATCTCATCGGGGTTTAAACTCGAGATCACGATAATACGCGACAACTATCAGGGTTGTTATTTTGCTCTTGTCGCGTCGACACCTTATGTTTTTGAGGGTGAGGTTTTGAGTTCACATGCCAACAAAAATCTCGAGACGCGATATTATTTTTGACTCTGTGGAATTGCCAACTTGAAGGTATCGAAGTAGTGGAATAATTATCGTAACGAGGAGGGGTCAGCATCTCGAGGAAAAGAAAATATCTTGATGAGGGGAAGAGTCCCCTGTGATGGTTAGTGCAGAGCGATGATGATCCGGAACAAATTTTTTTTGTGATCCATGGCTGACAATTAATACTATATATAGTTAAGCGGGTCGGGATGAGATGGATCTAATGGCAACCATGACAACCACGACAATGGTGGCTCAATCGTTGCAGTATGCCATGGCTGCAGTGGTAGTACGTATTGACGGCGTACTTTAACTAGCTCAGGGAGATTGCTTGGGTGTTGTACTCTTTGGATGAATAAGAAAGTTCCGAATACGTCCTAGGTAATGCGGCTCATCTCAGTAGTAAGCTTTGTGTGCTTTAAATTAGCATTATTAAGCATCAGTTTGAAATGATCGTGAATGCTCACAACTGTAAGAATTCTTACACTATAGATTGAAAAAATGTGTTGTTGACTGGAGTAAGTCTCACACACAATACATAAAGAATAAAATTGATTATAACAGTCACTTTCCAACTTTGAAAATTATTCAGTGTCAAACATAGTTATCACATATATACTGCAGGTGATGTATATTCAGTTCTGCTGCTGATATTGCAGCGCTACTATAGATAACTTTGTATCTTAAATTTATTCAGTAAAGTTGCCGTTTATACAAACACGCATCGGCAGTAATCATACAAAAAGTTAGATCTTGATCTGTGGTAGGATTAATATCCATACAAGTGTAATGAATATTTTTGACGGAATGCGTTGACCATAATATTCTCGGCTAATTAGTTAAACAACACGTATTCATTCCATCTTATTTATCGCTTCTTTGGCGGCATATGGTACGTAAATGAAAAATTATGGTAAAGATAGTATCCTTATATACTATAAAATCACTTAATTATATATTAGTTGGTTGATTATAGTTTATAAGTTCTATACTATAAAATCTACTGAATTTGCGATATTATTTTTAATTACGTGTAAAATCTTTGTACAAGTGGTTAGTTTTCAGAATTGTAGTGTTTCTATCAAAAATTGTTATTCTTTAATACTCTTCTTAATTTTTGAAACTAGCTAATTGTAATTATTAGATTTGATTTCAACCGTTTAATTAAAGGCTTTGTATAATGGAAAGTTGTAATGGGCACAAATAAATTGAAGAGGTTTATTATAGCTTTTAAAGTCAAACTCGAATCTTCTAGCCTATAAGTTCTTCAGGATTTCCAGAATAATGGGCCGAGCTTCATCCATCTATACATTATATGCTATACATAAGATTATAATAATAAACTAATTCATTTGAATCAAAGTCCAAAATATTAAATCCAAAAAACTCTATCGGATATAAAATGTATAGCTTTACATCAAAGCTGAAAGACACAATCAATTAATCTCGTTCAAAACTAGTTGAGCCCTTAAATTTATAATTGGCTGTAATATTCGACTGTATAATTCAGCTTCAAATTGAAGAAATCTAGTTACAAATGTTTACTCGGATAATATTAAGAGTCTTTCAAATAAGAAGTGTTTGAATTAACTAATATAGCTCAATTTAAGTAATTAATTAAAAGTGAGACAAGGTGTAATGTAATGTTTAATATATGCATGTCTTACCCACAACCTTAGACATGATATATAAAAAGCTTTTGACAGTTTAGTCTTAGTCAAGTTTACAAATTAAGAAATTCAAATACTTATTTGATCTAATCATGCTCGGGATTAAAAAACTATTAAAGTCAAAGCTTTTATAATCACATTTGAGTCTACTATAGTACCAATACTTTAGGTACATTATTAAATTTGTGGTTTGTTATTTTATATACTGAAACAGGTAGTATCGAACCATGAGATTTCGGAAACATCCGAGTAATAAGACTTTTAGAAACCTGAGATTTAGTTAGAGCTTCCACAACTGAACAAACCGCCAGCTCCACCAATTAACTCTCGATATATGAATAAATGAGAGATGAATTTAAAAAATAAAGCCTGGTATGAGCTTATAACTGGTCCGGATCTCTGTTATAAAGTTTTTGTTGTAAAGTCTGAAGGTGTGACAATGATATTAAGAATCCGACCTTAGTTTTCATGGATATCATTTCAATTGCTGGAGGTCAAGGTTCTGATTGACCCTAGTTGTTCCGGTTAGAAACCAAATTGTCCAAACCTGCTAGTCTATTTTGATTCTAATAGTTGAAATAGCTCTAAAGATTGAACCTAGACAGTAATTTTGGAGACAGCATACTTAGTATACTATAGTACAGTTAAGTAGATGTAGCTTCTAATGTATCCTGAATTCTACCAGCCGACCATGAGTCAAGTAGCTAAGATGTATTATGAATTTCTCTCTATATATGTATAATTATGCACTTTTTAAGAATTCTCTTTCATTAACATAAATACTTAGCTAATTGTGCATATATGTAGTAACTAATTTATTATTTAAATTACATATTATTAAACACAAAGTTTCAGGTACTCGAGATGGTAACATTTACAATATTGGTCAAAACTTTAACCCTATTCGAGCACCACAAGAACTTAGAATCATGATTATTCGTGGGAAAGCTAATCGTATAGTTTAACCCAATTGTATTAGTTACCGTTACTTTGGTTTAGACAACTCAAAAAGCTAGATGCTTTTATATAACATTAGCTCACATTGCATGTATTAATGCACTTTATCAGTACTGTGTTAGGTTATAAAGCTGCAATTTATAACTGAGGTTATCAAATCGCCTTTTATAGCTTCTGAACCGGATTTGAAAAGTTGACAAATTTGGTGAGCAATTTCCATATAAAATCAAATTCTTTGTACTATAATTCGTTGATACTGTCTTTACACATGTTTGCATGCAGAAAAATCAAATAAGCATGCGAGCATGGTGGCCTGAACTTTGCATACATTATGTACGGTAGGCCTATAAGGATCACTGCATACTTAAAAACTCTAACCATAGATACATTATAGTTGGTATAACAGATAAAGTGGCAGGCTGATAATGTAATACTACCATAAATGTTTACAATTTCTAGCTAGTAGGACCACAGATAGCATTATTATGGACAAAGCTACTGTATCATGATCTGCAGTGATTAGTGGAAAAAGGTTTCTCTGGGCTTTGAGAGTAGGAAATCTAGAGTCGGACGCATTCAAAAAAGTTACTTAGTCTGATCAACTTAAGCTTACTTGATTTTAACTTCTGACAATAATGGTATTACTTAACAGCAAGATACTGCTTTTATTAACTGCGTGGGTAAAACTATCAGAATAATTCCCACGTGGATTATTAACCTGCAGTATCGGAAGTTGAAAATGTATTCAAGTTGCTTGACATATACTTAATGTACTTGGTCTGTAGACATAAGCATTGTTGATACACCGTAATTTTCCGTGGCATACACGCGACTAATAAAATATTACTAATCTCTATGCATGCAATACAACCATTAACAACATCGGGAGCCATCCTTTGAACACAGATCTAAATGCATGCACTAAATTTTAATAGAGATAATAATCAGTTTTTAAGAAAACAGCACAATGACCAACTACTGATCTTGTTTCTTTATTCAAATTTGATCAATTCAAAAATATATATATTTTTTCCTTCTATAGGTTATTGAAGACCCACTTCTCTAGGACCCGGAGACCCAATTTGATATTTACCATAATTTTCATGAATTTCTAAATTTTTAGAGATTTCATCTGAAGGTTTATCCATTATAGCTGCTGAGTGCTGGATTATGATTGGTTCAAGCATAATATACCCATATTAACCTTAAACTTTTTCAAACTAATTGTCGAAAATGGGTCACAATTTCAGTAAGATTTATAAAAAAAAAAATTCTAAAACAAACCCACATCTACAGATACATACCTTTAATCACTTAATTACAATAAACCAAATTTCATCAGAATGAGGTAAAAATGTTTCAAAATACTCTCGCTTATTTTACTAGACATGGTTAAAATTAAGCTACAAGACATGTACCTTTTCGTACAAGTTAATTAAACGTTGTGACTTAATTAAAGTATCAGTGTCAACTAGAATTACTTGAATACAGGTACACTATAATTCAGCCAAGAATCTGTGTACTACTGTGGTACACCCAAGCCATAGTTGATATTTGAAAATGATCATATCTGGCCTGTAAATCAAATCGACCAATAATGGCATATAGTGGTGTTTTACAATCCTTGCTTCTCATAAGTTGTCGAAACTGACATAATTAATTTTCTCAGAGAGGTTTGTTGAAACGGCGTATCTTTTTATTGTGCTAAGTTTATTCTGCTGATACCAGCGTATTAATGTATTAATTTATTATAAGACGATTCAACTCGAGATATATTTTAAAATACATCATCAATTGAACGTGTTATTGCCATTTGTTTATTCACGAGGTATACATTAAATGTTTTTATAAGTGGACCCTAAGACTAAACTTTTATACAAATAACTTTATTTAGTATTTAAATCTTACGTCTATAAATACAGTATCTCAAAGGTCATTTTCTAGTCATCTTTTTATTACATTACACTTCAACTTCTGGTGTAACTTGATCATATTATTTGTATATTTAAGGATATTAATAGCTTTCAAAGCATCCAAACCGAATTTTTTGAATTTGGTTGCTTAAATTGTAGTAAAATAGTACTTAATCTGCCCTGAACAACAGTAACTTTTGATAGTACCCCAATACTCCATTATCTGCTGCTTTTTATGCAAAAACTTCTGTGAAATCTTACTTGGGTATCTAGCATTTGACTTACTTCTTAGATCTACATGTAGATTTCGATAACCCATGGCATTACTCAATCAATCAAGATTAAACTCTTGACTTTTTTTTTTTTTTCAGATCTGTAATCTTTATTGGCCATCTTTGATCTTGTTTCTTGCAACGTAAAGCTTTAACCTTCCAGCTATAAATTAAGTTAACGTTAAAATTCAAAATGTTACTGTAACAGGTTCTGTAACAGGTTCTTCGACGTTTAATCTCAAAGAACTATTCAAGCTGTAAGTGCAAATTTGTTTGGATTATTACTTGGCTATTAAGAAAGAACTAGTTAGTAAATGAATGTTTGATAACTGTGTTACAAAGTTCAACCTGTTACAGATGATTATAATTTGTCTATACCTATCAAACTGAGGGTGGACAAAGGATAAGGTTTATTGTTTAGTTTTGGTTGAATTTTGTTCATATTATCGATTCATATCTTAATTGATACTGCAGAATATCTATTCATGAGAGCTACCCAGTATGTGAGAGGATTCAAGGACTACCACTCTATTTGAATAATCATATATGGATTTAGATGTTATACTCTATTTAAACCATAGGCCATGTATAGAGGCATGAAAACTTATAGGTGAGCTAATGAACAGTCATGATGTTTACTTGGCCCTGATTCAACGCGTATAACTTCATAATACATGTATCCCACATATAGATCACTACTCAAATCCGTGAGTATTTTTCAGTTTCAGCTTTTAATACAAATCAGCTTACTGCTAAACCTCACTCAATATGATATCACATGCATAAATTTTGAGTGTATATAATTCTCTGCAATCTTATATTTAAACTGCAACTGCACCCCTATGGAGAGGTTGTTTGCAATGTGCACTATGGTCAATTCGAGTCTAGCACCCCCATATCTAATGGGTGAATCTAGATACATGCGCACATAACTAATCAAAGCACCCGATTTTCCTCTCAATTTTTATTAGAATGTATATATTGAAAATAAACGTGCGTATCTATCCTATACACTAAAGGAGTTTCAATTGTAAACACAAAAACTTCATCCTTATAACCTACATATATATATTACTTTCTGCTCCAAGAAAGGGGGTTGGTGTTTTAATTATCATAATGATGTTAGGTTTTAGAGACATCCACCTCCTTACAACCCGGGGTTGCACCAGTAACCTATTCAGGTATTCACTCCTGACTTACTCTAAATCATTGTTTACTCAATTGAAAGTTGACCGATCGAATAGCCTACTACGTAACCATACTATGACATAATTAATCCTATCTTATAAGTAGTAATAACATATAATGTGACAGTGATTACCATGGTATACCCTTGATTCATCATGAATGATGATGAATATTACTGATTCACCCAGGAAGTATAGTGAGCTAGATTAAAAATTATTTTATAGCAGTTATCCGCCTAGCTATAGGTATAAACCAATTATTAAATGACTCAAACCGGTGAAAAATTTACTTTGTTCTGTGTACCATGGTGTAATTGTCGAATAATTGGCAATTCAAATGTGATGAAGGGGTGAAATATTTGATTCATAACCAATTGGTGGAATTCATCATATATAATAGTTCACAAGCTTAAGTTGTGTATTATAGTGTTACCTGTGTTACAGTCTAAAGAGTTGCTAAAGCAGAAGTACCTGCCTTAAACTTACTAAGTAAATTTCAAATGGGTATAACTTTTGTCTAGTAAAACAAAAATTTACAAAAGCTATACCAATTTCCAGCCAGTTTACATTTTTGGATCCTTATACACCGAATCCCAAGCAGGTACTCACGTTAATTACTCAAATCAAATTTAACAGATCCAATCTATTCCTATCAAACTTTTTTGGGGGGGGGGGGGGTTTACAGATGTACAGGCTGGACAGATAAAATTCATGATTGCGGTCATCTCTCATTACCTGGTATAAAATAATACAAGAATCGACGAATTCAAAAGTGGTTTCTATTTAAACCCATTTCATTATGTCTGTTGAGCCAACCATTAACTAGATTTAATCTAAAATAATCACGTACAAGCTTTTACGTCATTCTTTTAACCGACAATACTTGATTATTCTTTTAATGAACAATTGAAAATTCCTAATTTGTCGGCACACGCCTGTTTATGGTCAATGGTTTGAACTCATTCATTTAATTAACAAGCAAGTGAAAATAAAACAGATTGCAGCATATAATGAAGCGAGTTTAGGTCTTTTTTAACCGCCTATTGCTCGTTAATTGGATGAACTCGAATCATATTTTAAAACCCACAATCACTATATATAGTATTTATAAAATGTATAATGTATTGATATCAAGACAAGAAAGAATATCCAATTATATATTAATGCATTCAACAGGAACATGTCTTTAACAATCTCCTCATGATACGCTGCATCCAATACGCAGAATCAAATCTCCACAAATTTCACTCATCTCGAACAAATTATATGCACCATTTTTTATAGCTGCTCTTGTTCATGGATATCATGCATATATGCAACCGGTTGTACAACATGTATTACATCTACATCACTTGATATTTCGGCCACATCTTAGCCGTATATATATTAACACCATATCACATTATCAACAGTAACTTAGAACTTCTTAAAGATCAGAGCATATATTTTAATTATTCCATGAGTTTAACCTAGCGATCCCTCTTGCGCACCCTCTACTCCCAGCCAATCAAATCACTGTATAATTCTGTCCCAGCTGGATGAACTAACTGCCCTGAAATTTTTTTAAATCTAAGTACCCAAAAAGGGTATCAATTTTTTTTTAAAAAAAAACACCCAGATCTATTAATACCTGGATCTTATACAATCACAGTATATATATATAACTGGTTACATCTAAATTGGTATTGAAGTAAGATTCCGTATCCTAAAATAGAAAGTATTAATGAAACTATATATATAAGTTGCTAGACATTGATTATTTTACTTTAATCGTTTAAATAACTCGGTATGAATCTATAGTTAACAATTGTTATATGTATAATGAGATTTAATAATAGAATAGAATAGAAGAGGAAATCTGAAATATATGTTTTAGGTGCCTCGTTTATTTTGGATCGATCTAGGTATAAAGATAAAGATGAGGAAGTATCGATCGATCGGTATTTTAAATTCATCTGTATCTAAAATGTCCTGAAGCCCTTTTTACTATAAATTTTCAATCACCGTTTGAAATCAAAAAAAAGCCTACAAGTAAGATTCAAAGTGTTGTAGTGTATTATGAGTTGATTGATATAAAACTATAGATATATGGAGACTAAAATATTTCATTAAAACTGAATGAAAGACCGTATTGGTGATCAAAATTATAAGAAACGAATCAGCTCACTTTAGCTAGAAAGTTGCAATAAAATTTGGGGGTTTTCAAGTTCAAAATATCTGCTTATAGTAATCAATTGTATATTAAAATCTAATCTGGGACTGTCGAATTTTGTTATACCTTGATGAGATGAATCTATAGTATTAAACAATGGGAGTTCATTACACAATACATTGCAAATCCCGAAATTATATGGAACTACGCAATATGTTAATACCCCTCTTTCATATATCAATCGTAAACCTTCCTCTTGATCATAGTTCATTGAGGTTTGACCAATTATGACCCTCCCTACCCACCTCATCCTCTCAATAAATCCAATATTTTACAAGATTATCTTGGAGGATGCTCAAAACCTCGTCGTATTGAGCCTTACTCAAATTAATTAACACCATTGAAACGTTCCTTGTTCCTTTCGATGATTCATGATGATCCCAGAGCTCTAAATCTTTCCTTCACCCCGCGGATGATTGATAGTGCCCCTCATTTATGAATAATGTGACTGCATGCCTGTAAAAAAATTAAGCTTGTAATTCATAAGGTCTCAAGATAATGTATAATGCAGATCTTTCCTTTCAAATCGATCCACTTGTGGCGCACCAAAAAGCCGCACTAGTTTATCTGCTCAAGCCTGTGCAAACAGCACAAAGCCATCACATCCATGGATGGATATCGGATGCTTCCTCGATCGCCGATCACTCCTATCACTGCTTAAACTTTTCATCTTTTAATTTAGGCTTTTATAAAATGAACAAAAAAGACTCTTTGAATATATAGTGTTTTTAATATCTACAAGTTTTATCTTCATCTTGATCTAGAATCTACAATGATCTGGTAAAAGAAATAATCTAGAGATCGATGAGAAAACGCTGATTGTATTTATATAATACTGTAAGAAAAGATTGATTCTTGTAAAATAAATACGATTCATTGCAATACTGGCTACAGTGAAATATTTTAAAAGATGATACACACAAAGAACATTTTGGGTGCACATGTACAGTTGTAGGCATTCATGCCTCATGAAATATTTTATTTTTGGAGGCTGGCATCAAAGGGACTTTAGAGATTCTACCAAGAAAAAAAAAAATAGAGTATACAGTATAAATGAAGACAACCTGAATTACTGGTGAAGTTATACATCCATTTATTGTGATTGATTGGCTATGAAAGAAGAAGAAGGTTCAGGTCTGGGTGCTCCACACTGAGATGTTTAGATGACTGTGCATCTTATATTATTGTACCTATCTGGAAAGCGTAAGGATCCATAAACAAATGAGAAATAAATCAGAGCTTTGAAATTTTTCTACAATAATTAATACCTATAGTTTTTCTTAATGGCTTGGTTTATTTTCACATAAGGGGGTGCTGCAGTTTTTTCTTGAACAGTTCTAAGAAACTCAAGATTGTTTTGGCAATACAGGATACAGTGTAAAGCTGTAAAGCCAATCTAGGCTGAAGATAGGAGTTTAAAAGGTGAAAAAAGTTTATTTTGAAGCTTAAAAAATAATTGTAATGTAATGCAGTTGGACCAATAAATTTAGAAAACTTTGTGCCTAATCAGTTGTACCTTTTTTATGTTATCATTCCTAATTAATCAGTGTTTTATATGCCTTGAATAAATTTGTGTAAGCTGTATCATTGAATAGTATGTTTGCGCTGATGTAGTATATTTTAAGTACCAATAATTGATCAATATACTGTAAATTTGCATTAACCATACCTAAAAATCTTTCATATTCTAAGTTTAAACTTTCTTCAGTAGGCTATGAAATCTTATTCAATCCTGTAGCTACAATTCTATCTTTCTATATATACTTTTATAATGAATCAGTTACGCATTTCCTGAAGAAAAAAAAAAAAAGGAAGTTGGAGGTTCCTATTACTATTATTACTTTTTCTTCTTTTCTATGGGCGAAACATTTTAGATCCTTTCTTTTCCTCGATGCGTTTATCCTTTCATTAAGCAGTAGTAATACCCAAGCGGTTTGAACGTTGAGCGGTGATATAAATTCAAGCAGTTATAAACTTTAATCTGATAGGCACAGGATATCATGCCACAGAACTTTAACAAAAGAAATTATTGCCAACTTTTTTTTCTTCTTCTCTATATATAAATTATTACTCTGTAAGGGTTTTTTTATTGTGCTGATTATGGTATTAAAAAAATAAAACTTTCAAGAATCTAAAACCTTATTTTATACTGTAAGATTTTTTTTTTTTTTTTTTGCATTGGAGGTATAAATAAATAGTTATACCCACTTTTTCCTCTCGAACCTGAAATTTCTTTCTTTCTATCTGATACGAAATATTGGGTATATTGATAATTTAAGATACGATTTTTGTATTTATTAATTCCATTCATAAACGACTATACACACATACAACACACATTCACACAGCCATAATTTTTAATAATTAATAACTGGAAAGAATTCAAATTATAGAGAACTAGTCATTCATTTGAAAATACAAGCATAATAATTATAAAATACCCAACATTCGTTCAAACACCATACAAACTACATCAAATAAAAGTATCATTGCACGATAGAAAGGAAATTTTTAAAAAATGAAGTTAACACTACTTAGCAACATTGCCACAACATTGTTGTATTTATCAACTGTAGATGCATTTTCAATTGAAAAAATTAATAATAATAACAATAAAAATGATGGATATGTTCAACTAGATATGCGACATTATCGAAAAGGTGCAACAAATAAAGGATTTCGATTAGGTAAACGAACATTAGATGATGTTTATGGGAGTTACTCTATTGTTTTCCAGTTAGGAACACCTGGACAACAAATGCAAGCATTATTAGATACCGGATCAAGTGATTTATGGGTTAATACACCGAAAACTGGTCAATCACCAGCATATGATGCTAAAAAATCATCATCATATAAATTTAATAGTAGTGATTTTGATATCCAATATGGTAGTGGAGCCGCTCAAGGTGATTGGGTTACTGATAATATTGTTATTGCCGGTGCTACAATTAAAGATCAAAGTTTTGGTGCAGTTGGTGACCCAACTGCTGGATCATCAATTATGGGTATTGGTATGATTGAAAATGAATCTTCCAAAAAATCTTATATAAATATTCCACAAAATCTAAAAAATCATGGCCATATTAAACATAATGCTTATAGTATTTTTTTGGATAACTTGGAAGCTTCTACTGGTAGAGTATTATTTGGTGGAGTTGATCAAGCTAAATATGAAGGTGATTTATTAACTATTCCATTTGTTGATGATTCTGCATTTTATATTGAAATGAGTGGTTTAAAAGTTGATAATGAAAATGTTATTGATAAACCATTTGCAACTTTATTAGATTCTGGTACTACTTTTACTTATTTACCATTAGATATTTCTAAAAAAATTGCAAAAAAGTTTAATGCAACTTATGATGATATGACTGGATTATATTTTATTGATAAAAAAACCGATGATCAACCAGATTTTGAATTTAATTTTAGTGGAGCGAGTATTAAAGTTCCTGCTAAAGAAATGGTTGTAAAATCTGAACAAATTATTGATGGTAAAGCCCCAATGCCTTATGTTTTGGGGTTTGTACCAAGTTATGATCCTCCTTATATTCTAGGCGATACCTTTTTACGATCCAGTTATGCAGTTTATGATTTGGAAAATCGTCAATTAAGTTTGGCTCAAGCTAGTTATAGTGATAAGAGTGATATTAAAGTTATTGAAGGTGTTGTACCAGGGGCTAAAAAAGCTCCAATGGCTCACTAAAAAAGTTTTTTTATTAAAGATGAAGGTGTGGGATTAAGTATTTATTATTAAATTTGAAGAAGGATTAAGTGCCTCTTTTATTTTTGGTTTAATTATTTTACAAGTTTTTGGTTTTCTTTTTTTTATGTTTGTTTATTTTTTACCTTATTTATTCACTCGTTATTTTTGTTTTTTTTTGTTTTGTTTTGTGTGTCTTCATATATATATTTGTCACTAGGTTGGCTATAGTATTATAATATAGTTTTTTTAATTTTTAAATATTCTAGTTTTTTTTTTTTTTTTTTTTTTTCTTCAATATCATTTTGAGTGCATTTAAAGTGTTGTAAAACGTGTATATACATTTTCTCATTAACCATGGTTTGCCTAGGCTTTAGTCTAAATTTAAAAAGGCGTTGTAAGCAATAGACAAACAAATTGGCTGCAAAAAAATAATTCTCAACAATAAGGTGTTCAAATTTAATAATACAGGTTGTATGGTGTTAGTACTGTTAATAGATTGTTATATATAGGGCTAGGCCTGGTAGGAGGTAATGCTAGAAATTTGTAGAATAAATTTATTAATGTCATGATTGAAATGACACATCAATAATATTCCAGTTAGATATGCAGTGTGTTTACTGAATATCGCAACGGCCAGGGATGAGCAGATGAAATCGATCTTGCAATCATGATCTATAGCTATATACCATATGGTATATAATAATAGTAAACGGTGCAAGATATATAAGATCGGTTAACGGATTGCAGTTAATGTGTGTTTGCGTGTGTGACCCGTAGATCTATATCTGATCTGGGATTTATATATGTATATCCATGATACGTGTATAATTTGGAGCTTACCTGATCTGGACACAGTATACTATAGAATAAGCTCATCAATTGATTGACACGCATCTTCGCGGATCTCTTCATTTTTAGATCGGCATTCACGGTTCTGCCGCCGTTATGATATATCCATATTACAGGTAAAATAAACATCACAGAAAAAAGTATTAATTTTTAGATACTTTGTTATAAGGGGGAATGGGGTTTGTTGCATAAGTTTTAGTTACTGCATGGTCGACCTATTAATTGCTATGAACACAATTTAACATTGCAAAAAGTATCAAACATACAATTTAAAGTACCAACAAACCCTACTATAGACCCAAGAAATACATTAGCTGAGAAAATCATGATGCATTCCAAAAAATAGAAGCTATTAAATTTATAAAAGACGTAAAGTTAAACAATTAAACTTATGACTTGTGCAGGGTATACAAGCTTTAATAAACATCAAAGAGAAATACACAAAGTATTTAAATTTTTCGGATTTTTTTCACGCCTCGAACTTGAACCACGACCAAGGTCATATGAAAAATAAACTCGATTTAATTAAACAAAAAAGCTTTCACATTAATTATAAATAATAAATAATAATTCCTAATTAATACTATTAGCAACCGATAAAAATATATAACTAAGTAATAATAATGTAGAAGGACTAAAAATAGATTTTTACAAACAAGTAAGTGGTATATCTTTTTTTATAGAATAATTCATGACTTTTCGATTTAATATTTCTTGAGCTATAACGTGTTTGCTGGAGTAAACAAGGTTAAGGGGCTGGAACTTCGAAAGGAGGAAAGAAAATTAAAGTTTCCCAAGACTACTTGTTACAGGATTGATTCATTCATATAATTACCATGGCAGTTACTAAATATAGTATACTAAATTGAATGTATGTACAGACTCGATCCAATTATCCATGCATAATAAAATATTCTTTTCTATAAGATGAGTTAAAAAAACAAAATTATGGTATCAAATTGTGCCCATGGCACTATATGTATATATATTATAAGCACCCATGGCAGGGTGATAAGAAAATAAAATATTATTTTTTTGTAGAATCACCGAAAGGAGAATGAATCAAAAGATGGAAAAGGAGGGTAAGGAATGTAGGCGTAAGGAGTCAAGGTATAAATTGAGTTAAAATTGAAACACACGAAATTGGAGCTGGCATCATAATGCTGAATGTATTTTACCTACAATTTAAAATAAGCACTATATATATATCTATGTAAATGTAAAGAGAGTTTTGTAATTAAAACGGCAGTATTTGAGACTGATATATGACAGCTTATGCAGTGATTACAATAGTATCCTTTAATTTTATACACTTGTTCAAGCTTCCTCTGGGCTGTAAAATTATGGAATCCTGTATATCACCAAAAAAGATACCGTTGTGGGATATATATAGCTAGAGTACTGTATAATTTATCTTCTATTGACTGTTCTTACGAAGCTTGAGGCTGTCTGCTATTTATATAATGTACAATATGTACTGATTTGGTAGTAATAAGAATACATAGAAGCAAATGAAATCTTTATTGAAACTACTCGCTAAGTTTTTTAACATTCATGCATCAATATTTGAGTATTAAAGCTGTTCTCATTGAATTATAATTATATCCGAATAATAACAAGTATCATTTTTCTAAGACATAAACCTATCGATAACGTATGGCTCTAGGTACAGCTGTATATTTCTATCATGTGGACTTCACTAAAGGATAAAAGAATGCATCCTTCTATAGCTATAATCAATTATGCACGCATGCAACCAATGACTCAAAGTCAAAGATAAACATCTATTGTAATAGCAATTGAGTATACTATAGAATGGTTGAATTTCATAATGTCCACACAAGCTTTTTATTAAACCGCTCTGATTTCCATCCACAATTGCCGATCTTATTTTTAACTCAGGACTACAAAAACTACCAGCAGCGAAAATGTTGGCATCCCTATCCCGCTGAATCTAACGCTCATCTCATCTCGTCATCGTTATCGATCAATCACGATACTGTTTAAACTAATCAGTAAATTTTAAAATTTGAATCAGTAAAACTTTTAATTCGATCGCCAAGCTCACTTCTCAATTAAAATCAACAGGCTATGCCAAATTATCTGCCTCCAGTATGAGTATACAATAAAGTACGTACAACAGTCTATAGCTATAGCATATAATGGTATATAATGTGGACTATTACAAAGTATACACAATATCCATTTTTTTAAAAATACTAGTCTGAAACGATCCTTCAATAATTACCTGGTAGGGATGTAGAGCCTTTGGTAGTACAAAAACTTTAGACAGTACAGTTGATGCATATGTGTAACGTAAAAGTTAATTTCTATTAAAGTGAATTTATGCGATTGTAATGATCTTTTACGGATCGATGTGGGTGGACTAAGCGAGAATTTTAGAAAATGTGGATCTCAACTTCCAGCATTTAACCTAGGCGCTTAGAATTGAATATGGATTCTAGTAAATTTCCGTTACATCAGGGTTGTAGTCCAGTGTTGGTAGCCGTTTGATTACTTAGGATTATTTTGAGTTTACGAATATTATAACTATTAACCTCCATTACAAGCAATTCATGTTGTTTATTTTCAGGCTATCATGGCTTTGAATATGTTGTTTAGTCTGTCATCATACAAAAGGTCCAGTTGTTCTATTTCAGGAGCCTTTGCAGATTTCTTGAAAGTAACGCTTAAAGTGCACGTTCCAAGTTCTTCTTAAATTAGTGGAGTACTATACTATTTAATTAGGATGTTGATCATGAGTTTACTGATAAGAACTTAGATATATAAGTTTGAGTGATATTTACAGGGGTCCAATCTACTATAAAAATGTATACCGCCAGTATCAAACTATCATTGTATCGGATGTTATATACGTCCAATCAATCAGAACTCAAGTCAAAAATTTCCTAAGCTATAGTTTTTATCATCTAATTGAGTTCAAATTTATGTATCAGCTTATTCAGCAATCAATTTGAATTGATCAACCAAATCTTTGAATGTTAGTAATCAATACGAGCAATAGCTGAAGGTTGGGAAATCGCCATTGATGGCTGGAGAGTTATAATTCAGTAAACGCGTCCGCTACTCAACAATTGCTGACGCGAATACTCAGCCAAGCATTCTATTGATATACAGGCCTAAAAATTTTTAATTAATTAATTATATTAATCTTATTTAATTGTCAGTGAGTGAACCAGAATAGTGGAAAGTAAAACATAATATAGAATCAAGTCAGTCCTATTTGTAATCAACAACTTTCACATGTGCACCTGGTTAACTTATTTTAAAGCCTATTTTATGTGAATATCATTATCTTAAATTACTTTATACAACAGTAACATGTTAATTGCTTATGGTTAGGAGACAACTGAAGGTGCTGAGATAGTGAAAGTTCAACCTAAACTGCTCTCCCACTAATAAAATCAACATTCGGATCCAATATTTTGTTGGTTTGAATAAGTTTAAAATTCGATTCGGATTCGGATTTTAGCCCCAAGGTTGATAATATATTGATGGATTAATAGCTGTCAGCAATAAATCAATATTTACAATGGAAGCCGGATTTCGGTGATCTATTCTAACAATATTGATAATCTATCAAGAGCCTGTAAGTTTCTTGTCAAGTACTAGCTCCTACTGGTAGGGATATATATCACATTGCAATTGGGTTAAACTAAGAGCCACATTACCACTTAAACTTTAACAGGGGAATTCGCACAGAAGCCAGAACATTGTAACATTATCTAGTTGTGCGTATTGGAAACCTCAACAATCCCTTATCACAGCTTAAAAACCTTTCATGTTGAACTATCCAACGGTCGGTGAAGCTTGGGTGTACTAACAAACTATCGGTACTGTGCTGTACAGTTTTTGATTGTAAAACTGTACGTAGAATTTCACCCTGCATTAACACTATCGTGATAAACCTTTGAGCCTCACAACAGTGTCTCATATCTCAAGCGGGCTTAAAAGGGCTCAAAGAAATTTTGTGGAACAGTTACACTGCGGTAACAAAAATTTTCGTGCAATTTTTAGGCGGGACCGATTTTATAATTATAAAAAGCGATCGATAGGGGTTAGAAGAGCAGAATTTTACTACTGCCAAAACAAAAATTTGTTTGGGGGAATTTCTCTTTTAAGTAAATGGAAGAGTAAGTGGCGCATGAGTAGGCTTGACAGTAAATAAAAGCTAAAGATTTGAAGCTGACCTCCATTCAGCCGGTGATTTGATGAGATTTCAACAATCTTACCACTGGTACTATAGAGGTATTGAGAGAGGTTAATTTTGCAACTAATATCACTAAATGTTGATGCATGGTTGATTATATATAATTTAATTAATGAAGTATAAGGGCTATACTAGTTTATTAGTAATCTACAGCAACTATTACTTTGGATGCTTAAGCAATTGGAATTCAACCATAGCAATTTGGGTTTTATCCACGATTAATATGAGCGTTATAACTGGCTACAGTAGTCGTGTTATCAGCAATTAAACTTTCAACTTACTGTATCCATATCAAAGAGTTTAGATTTGTAAATATATATCAGTAGATCGGTTGTAATCTTGAGCCGCAGGTGATCATTAACTGTAAAAGCCATGTCATCACCTCGGATTATCTCGAAATGTGAATATATTTACGTAAATGCATTGCTTGATTCTATCTATCATCTAAACTATAGCTCGAGATACAATTGATTGACAGATCAGATAACCAGCATTACTTCTCCGGGTTACTTCGGTTCTGTCATATTTGTAGCGCTATTAAATCTATTGATTCTATTGATTACCATATTAAGCTACAGTAGAATCAAAAGATAAGCATCTCTATACAATAAACTCTAGAAACATAATGCAATTAATTGTTAAATTTTAATTAATTAGTGCTATCAATTTGGAGGTTCCAATCATTGTAATGAACATATCGCTAACAAGTGAGAAAATTTAAACCTATATATGTATACTATAAGATCAAGCTTATTTACAACGCTACTAGACCAGCTATCGATCCTGAGAATAAAACTGAGAAAAAAAAGTTGGCACAGCCGCACTCGGAGCCGATTTAATCAAGCAGTTTTATCTTTTTCCCAACTAAAATTTCAATGCTTATGTGCAGTAACTTTATTGAAAAATTACCCCTAGAAAGCTTGAACTAAACTCTCCACCAAAATATAATTAAGAAGAAGGATACACCACCCCAAACCGTTATTCAAAAGCTCTTATCAAACATTTTAAGTGCCTAAAACTAGAGACAGTATATAAATTTATGGGGTAAAGAAAAAAAGAGCCTCTTTTATCCTAGCTTATAATGCTACCTGGTACCGCTCCTTTAGAGCTATTTCAAGTATTAGAATCAAAATAGAATAACAGGTTTAGACAATTTGGTTTCTAACCGGAACAACTTAAAATGATAATAATAGAAAAAATGATGAATAGAAATGATTTTATTGGTGATTTAATTATTTCCAAAACGAATACAACAAAATTCTAAACCAACAAATCGCAAAAATTCGAATAATGAATCAAAAATTACTCTAATCCTACTATAGTTACTATTGGTATAAAGTTGCTTCTAGCTGCAGGGTTTATCAGAAAAGAAAAAAAAAAAAAAAAAAAAAAAAAAAAAAAACAGTGTGTGCGGTTAATTGTTGAGTACTTCCCAACACAACACATTAAGCGCCGCTTAACGAACATTGTGCAGTACGCGATGAGGTTGAGGTGGTTGAGAGCCGGTAGCCACTGCTTGATGCGCCCGCCGCACCAGCTTACACTCAGAAACAAAAAGTAAATATGCAAAATTTTTTTTTTTTTGAGCCCAACGAAATTAAATTGTTCAGTGCTTATACGTTGGTTTTACAATGTAGTGCGGACAGTAATCAGTACCTGCTTAAACTTTTCACTTTTTTCTCTCTAAGCACCGAACAGATCACTACTGTAATTCAGAATTGATGATGAAAAATCGTTTAATTAAGAGTATACAATATATAGACATTTTAATCTGGGCTTGAATATTCCTCGATCCTTTAAAGACCTTAACTACCGGGGGGTTCACTTTATATTACTTGGACAATTTTTCAGTTTTTTAAACTTTTTTCACTCTTTCCCTTTTTTCTAACTTTCTCCCACTTATTTTTTTTTTCTCTCTCTCTCTTCTCCTTTCCTTTTTCATTAATCATTAACCATTAGACAAAAAACAACCTTTGATAGGTTCTTTTCATATATACACATTCAATTTTAATATAAGAAGAGAAAGGAACCCATATTGCTGATAAATAAAAAATATAGAAAAATCATCCGACTAATATACAAACAACTAATTTATTGATTTTTTTTTTCTATTTATCTTATAAAACTTTGGGTATGTTCAAATCATAAAGTATAAGACTAGAACAAACTAACAACGACTAGAACTATAATCCAATACAACAAACTAGATCAATCGATTAATTAACATATCAAAGAATCAGTAAGTATATACAAACAATACCAGAAAATAACTAACATGCTAGTGTTTGGAACAGCTACTGGTGTATCAACACCTCATTCAGCAGCTTCATTAAGACCATTGGTTCTTTCACATGGTGATATTGAACACACATTATTAGTACCAACATCATTATATCTAAATTGTAATCAATTAAGAGATCAATTTAATGCAAGTTTACCAACTGCATCAGAAGATAAATCTGGAGATGATGAACCATCTTCACCAACAGAATTATTAGCAGCATTTTTAGGCTTTGTTGCCTATTTAGTTGAAGATGAACCAGGTCCATATGATGAAGTTTTAACTTTAGTTTTGACAGAATTCGAAACTCGATATTTAAGAGGTAATGATGTACATGCAGTTGCCGCAAGTTTACAATCTGGTGATTCACCAACTACAAATGAAAAAATTAAAAATGTTGTTAGATCATATTATTCAGCAAGATTAGCAGCAAATCGACCAATTAAACCATATGAATCAGCATTATTAAGAGCAGTTAATGATGAACAAGCAGAATTACATGCCATCTTTGGTGGTCAAGGTAATACTGAAGATTATTTTGATGAATTAAGAGAAATTTATGATTTATATAATGGTACAATTAGTGATTTTATTGAATTGGTTGCAGAAAAATTATTAACTTTAAGTAGAGAACAACCAGCTGCTAGTAAAATTTATACAAAAGGATTGGATATTTTAAAATGGTTAAAGAAACCAGAAACTACTCCTGATAATGATTATTTAATTTATGCACCAGTTTCAGTACCAGTTATTGGTGTTATTCAATTAGCTCATTATGCTATTACTGCTAGAGTTTTGGGTAAAACTCCAGGTGAATTAAGAAAATATTTTGCTGGTGCCACCGGTCATTCACAAGGTTTGGTCACTGCTGTTACAATTGCAAGTTCTGATAGTTGGACATCATTTTTTGAAAATGCTGTTAAAGCAATGACTGTATTTTTTTATATTGGTTTAAGATGTCAACAACAATATCCTTTCACATCTTTAAGTCCAACTGTTTTGGAAGATTCAGTTGCTGAAGGTGAAGGTAAACCAAGTCCAATGTTGGCAGTTCGAGATTTAGCACAAGAAGATGTTCAAAATTTCGTTGATGCTACTAATAAACATTTACCAAAAGAAAAACATATTGTTATTTCATTAATTAATGGTGCAAGAAATATGGTTTTAACTGGTCCACCACAATCATTATACGGTTTAAATTTAACTTTAAGAAAAGCTAAGGCACCAACTGGATTAAATCAAGGTAGAGTTCCACATTCTCAAAGAAAATTGAAATTTTCTTCAAGATTTTTACCAATTACTTCTCCTTTCCATTCTCCACTACTAGAAAAAGCTACTTCAATTATTATTGATGATTTAAAACAAGCTAATGTTGAATTTGAATCTAAAAATTTGGCAATTCCAGTCTATGATACTTTTGATGGTAAAGATTTTAGAGAATTTAATAATTCAGAAAGTGTTATCTCAAGAGTTATTGAATTAATTACTCAATTGCCTGTTAACTGGGAAACTGCTACTAAATTTGGTGGTACTCATGTTATTGATTTTGGTCCAGGTGGTATGTCTGGATTAGGTTTATTAACTCATCGAAATAAAGATGGTACTGGTGCAAGAATTATTTTAGCAGGTGTTTTGGATGGTGCAGCTTCACAAGAAGAATTTGGTTACAAACAAGAATTGTTTGATAGAGAAGATGGTACTGTTAAATTTGCTCCAGATTGGGTTAAAGAATTTTCACCAAAATTAGTCAAAACTTCTAGTGGTAATACTTTTGTTGATACTAAATTTTCAAGATTATTGGGTAGACCACCTTTGATGGTTCCAGGTATGACTCCAACTACTACTTGGCCAGAATTTGTTAGTGCTACTTTAAATTCAGGTTATCATATTGAATTAGGTGGTGGTGGTTATTTCATGCCATCAATGTTAACTACTGCTTTGGAAAAAATTGAAAAATCAGTTAAACCAGGTGTTGGTATCAGTTTAAATGTTTTGTATGTTAATCCAGTTATGATGCAATGGTGTATCCCATTAATTGAACGATTAAGAAATGATGGTTTCCCAATTGAAGGGTTAACTATTGGTGCTGGTGTTCCAAGTGTTGAAGTTGCCAATGAATATATTAGAAATTTGGGTTTGAAACATATTTCTTTTAAACCAGGTACTGTTGATTCTATCTCAACTGCTATTGCTATTGCTAAAGAAAATCCAACTTTCCCAGTTGTTATTCAATGGACTGGTGGTCGAGGTGGTGGTCATCATTCTTTTGAAGATTTCCATGCTCCATTATTACAAATGTATTCTAAAATGAGAAGACAATCCAATATTATTATTGTTGCTGGTTCCGGTTTCGGTGCAGTTGAAGATACTTATCCATACTTAACTGGTGAATGGTCAACTAAATATTCATATCCTCCAATGCCTTTAGATGGGTTCTTGGTTGGTTCAAGAGTTATGGTTGCAAAGGAAGCGTTTACATCTCCAGATGCTAAAAAAGCTATTGTTGATTGTAAAGGTATCGATGATAAAGATTGGGAATTAACTTATCAAAAACCAACTGGTGGTATTATTACTGTTAATTCAGAAATGGGTGAACCAATTCATAAATTGGCAACTAGAGGTGTTTTATTCTGGCATGAATTAGATCGAGATATCTTCTCATTACCAAGAAATAAACGAGTTGATGCATTAAATGCTAAACGAGATTATTATATTAAAAGATTAAATGACGATTTCCAAAAGACTTGGTTTGGTAGAAATATTAAGAATGAAGTTGTTGATTTGGAAGATATGACTTATATTGAAGTTGTTTTAAGATGTATCGATTTATTATATGTTAAGAAGGAATCAAGATGGATTGATATTACTTTAAGAAATTTCACTGGTGATTTTATTAGAAGATTAGAAGAACGATTCACTTCAGGTACTGAAAGATTATCAGTTTTACAATCTTTTGCAGAATTAAATGAACCATTTAGTTGTTTAGACCGATTGAAAGAAACTTATCCAGAAGCTTGTTCACAAATTATTAATGCTCAAGATAAAGATTATTTCTTATTATTATGCCGAAGAGTTACTCAAAAACCAGTTCCATTTATCCCTGCATTGGACGAAAATTTTGAATTTTATTTCAAAAAAGATTCTTTATGGCAATCTGAAGATTTGGCTGCAGTTGTTGGTGAAGATGTTGGTAGAACTTGTATTTTACATGGCCCAGTCGCTGCTAAATTTAGTACTGAAGTTGATGTTCCAGTTAAAACCATTTTGGATGGTATTCATGATGGTCATGTTTCAAAATTATTAAAAGATGTTTATAATGGTGATGAATCAAAGGTACCAGTTGTTGAAATTTTTGGTGGTAATCCTCCAAAACAAACTGAAGATATTAATGGTGGTAAAAAATTCTCTGCTGTTACTATTACTCCAGGTAATGATTCAATTACTTATAAAATTGATTTATCAACTGCAAATAGTGCCCCAATTCCTTCATTAGATGATTGGTTGGATTTATTAGCTGGTGATAAATATACTTGGAGATATGCATTATTAAATACCAAAATTATTGTTCAAGGTACTAAACATCGACCAAATTCTATTAGAGAAATTTTAGCACCAGTTCGAGGATTAAAAGTTGAAATTAATAATATTAGTGATCCAAATAATACTATTATTACTATCAGTGAACCAATTAATGGTAAATTAACTAAAGTTATTGAAATTTTCAAAAAAGAAAATGTTATTAATGTTAATATGATTGAAGAACGAACTGCTGATAAAAAACCAGTTGCATTAAATTTGTTATATAATTATAAACCAGAAGTTGGTTTTGCACCAATTCAAGAAGTTATGGATGATAGAAATGATCGAATTAAAGATTTTTATTGGAAAGCATGGTTTGGTAGTGAAAAAGAAATGAATATTGATATTGATATTACAAAACCATGGGATGGTGAAGCTATTACTGTTGAAGCTAAATCAATTGCTGATTTTGTTCATTCTGTTGGTAATAATGGTGAATCATATGTTGAAAGACCAAATAAAACTACCTATGCACCAATGGATTTTGCAATTGTTACTGGTTGGAAAGCTATTATTAAAGCCATTTTCCCAAAATTAATCGATGGTGATATTTTAAAATTAGTTCATTTATCTAATGGATTTAAAATGTTCCCAGGTGCTGGTCCATTGAAAAAGGGTGATGTTGTTTCAACTACTGCTAGATTGAAGGCTGTTACCAATCAAGAATCTGGTAAAATTGTTGAAGTTAGTGGTGTATTAAGTCGAGAAGGCGAACCAATTATGGAAGTTAGTTCACAATTTTTATATAGAGGTGTTTATGATGATTATCAAAATACTTTCCAAAGAAAAGAAGAAACTCCAAGACAAGTTATTTTAAGTACACCAAAAGATGTTGCAATTTTATGTTCTAAAGAATGGTTCCAATTGGATGATTCATCAATTGATTTGTTAGGTCAAACATTAACTTTTAGAACTGAAACTTTTGTTAAATTTAAGAGTAAAGATGTTTTCAGTTTAGTTGAAACTACTGGGTCTGTTTTATTAGAATTACCAACTAAAGAAATTGTTGAAATTGCTACTGTCAATTATGAAGCAGGTGAATCTTTTGGTAATCCAGTTATTGATTATTTAGAACGACATGGTAATACAATTGAACAACCAGTTCATTTTGAAAATAGTATTCCATTAAATGCTGGTACTGTTTTAGCATCAAGAGCTCCATCATCAAATGAAGGATATGCTAATGTATCTGGTGATTATAATCCAATTCATGTTTCTAGAGTTTTTGCAACTTATAGTAATTTAGCTGGTACTATTACTCATGGTATGTACTCAAGTGCAGCAGTTCGATCATTAGTTGAAACTTGGGCAGCAGAAAATAATATTTCTAGAGTTCGAGCATTTAACTGTTCATTTGTTGGTATGGTTTTACCAAATGATGATATTGAAACTAAATTGGAACATATTGGTATGATTAATGGTAGAAAGATTATTAAAGTTGAATCTTTCAAGAGAGAAACTCAAGAACCTGTTTTGGTTGGTGAAGCTGAAGTTGAACAACCAGTTTCATCATATGTTTTCACTGGTCAAGGTTCTCAAGAACAAGGTATGGGTATGGATTTGTATGATTCAAGTGAAGTTGCAAGAAAAGTTTGGGATCGAGCAGATCGACATTTCTTAAATAATTATGGTTTTTCAATTATTGACATTGTTCGAAATAATCCAAAAGAATTAACTGTTCATTTTGGTGGTCCAAGAGGTAAAGCAATTCGAGAAAATTATATTTCAATGATGTTTGAATCTGTTGCTGAAGATAATACAATTAAATCTGAAAAGATTTTTAAAAGTATTGATGAATCAACCGATTTTTATACTTTTAAATCACCAACTGGGTTATTAAGTGCTACTCAATTTACTCAACCAGCATTAACTTTAATGGAAAAAGCATCATTTGAAGATATGAAGAGTAAAGGTTTAATTGCTGCAGATTCAACTTTTGCAGGTCATTCTTTAGGTGAATATTCTGCTTTAACTTCTTTAGGTGATGTTATGCCAATTGAATCATTAGTTGATGTTGTTTTTTATAGAGGTATGACAATGCAAGTTGCAGTTCCAAGAGATTCTGCTGGTCGATCTAATTATGGTATGGTTGCAGTTAATCCATCAAGAGTTTCTGCTACTTTTAATGATGCTGCATTAAGATTTGTTGTTGATCATGTTGCAAGTCAAACTGGTTGGTTATTAGAAATTGTTAATTATAATGTTGAAAATCAACAGTATGTTGCTGCTGGTGATCTAAGATCATTAGATACTTTAACTAATGTTTTGAATGTATTAAAAATTCAAAAGATTAATATTGATAAATTATTAGAAACAATGCCAGTTGAAAAAGTTAAAGAACATTTGAGTGAAATTGTTGATGAAGTTGCCAAAAAATCTTTGGAAAAACCTCAACCAATTGATTTGCAACGTGGTTATGCAGTTATTCCATTAAAAGGTATTAGTGTTCCATTCCATTCAAGTTATTTACGATCTGGTGTCAAACCATTCCAAAGATTCTTGGTTAAAAAGGTTCCAAAGAGTGCTGTTAAACCTGCAAGTTTAATTGGTAAATATATTCCAAATTTAACTGCTAAACCATTCCAAATTACTAAAGAATATTTTGAAGAAGTTTATCAATTAACTGGTAGTGATAAGATTAAAGATATTCTGGATAATTGGGAAAAGTATGAACAATAAAAAGTGTTCAAATTTATTTAATGAAGTATGATGATGATGATGTTATAGAGTGATTTATTTTTGTGATTTTTATTTTTTAGGAAAAAAAAATTTTTTTGTAATTATTATGTATTAATGTTTTATTTTTGTTTATGTATATTCTACTTTTTTGCTTGTGTTGTAGCTACAATGAATACAATATGCTTATTTGATTAAATATCAAAGCCGTAGGGTTTGTTGAAATTGATGGATTAAAAATATCGGAAATATTGAGCCTCACGAATTTTAGTTGTTGAGGTAATGTCCCAATGGCATATATTCAAGTGGGACTATACTTGCCACGCGCTATAGCGTGGAAATTTTAGGTTTTGAAATAGGAATTCAAATGAGGTTCCAAAAAAAAAAATCCAATTTTCCCAAAAAGTTATAAAGTAAACAAAAACAAATTTCAAAAACCCAACCTTCAAATTTTTTTTTTTTTATCATCACTTGGGTAATTTTTTTCGATTAATTTATCATCTACAAATAAATATTCATAAAGTTATGAACGCACCTACACGATCACTTTGAAACCTACATTTTTTGATTAGTTTTTTTTCATCTGTATATTAGAATTACTAAAAGCATTGACGAATCACCAAATTACTCAAAGCGCTTAGCATTCGACTAAAATCACGAGCTGTTACAAAACTTTAACACACCAAATAACATATAAAGAATACAATGGCACGAGCCAATACATCAACGCCATCTTCTGCTTCAAGAGGCAAAGTAGTCAAAACGGGTCAAGGGAAAGTTGCCAAAAAACGAGTTTCCAATATTAATACAAAAAAACAAGTAGTTGGACGACAGGCACATAACAAACAAACAGAATCACAAGCACATCATGATGACCCTGCACCAACAAAAAAGACAAAAAGATTTCGACCAGGTACTGTTTCATTAAGAGAGATTCGAAAATATCAAAAGTCAACGGATTTATTGATTAGAAAATTACCATTTGCAAGATTAGTTCGTGAAATTTGTATAGACTATAGAGGAAAACATGAACCTTTAAGGTGGCAGAGTAAAGCTATCGAAGCATTACAAGAAGCTGCTGAGGCCTTTTTGGTACACTTATTTGAAGATACTAATTTATGTGCTATTCATGCTAAAAGAGTTACTATTATGGATAAAGATATTCAACTGGCGAGAAGAATTAGAGGCCCAATTGGTGGATTGGCTTAGTAGTACCTTGAAGAAGAGGAAAGTAACGGGTACTTGTTAATGACTTTTTATTATTATTATTATTATTTATTTATTACGATGAGTTTTGCTATTTTTTATTTTATGTATGTAAAGTTTATAAACCAATTCGAATTTTTTTATTATAGACAACTCCACGTGTATTACAGCTTAGTTTTTATTGTAGTATATGTTAATCATTCTACTTTCACAGAGCTAATCCATTCACTTGTGATGCCTTGTCAACTAACTAGTTTGAGTAATTTAGTCAAGTTATTATGGTTCTATTTGATCGATTTGTTAAAGTTAGTGCACATGGTGATGCAGAAAATTGATTAAGTTATAACTGCTAGGTCAAACGATATATAGGCTATCTTACGATTGTAAAAATCTTTATCTAAAAATATTACAATGGATCTAACTTATATAATTTTATTATATCCGGTTATAAGATATATATTGTTTTGGTATAAAAATATTATCAAATATCCAAAATCTCCACTAGTACAATCTCTATCTTGCCAAAATTAACATAATCCATATACACACAGATTTTAATAACAGACACCTCAAACCCTCTTGTTCATGTACTGTATTTAGATTGGCCTCTTTATTTATTAATAAAGCTCGAAGCGATATTATAGTGCTTAGCTTTTTTTTGATACCAATGATACTTTCGCGCGGCTGAACGTGTTTAAAATCGCCAAAATAATTTTGCTCAAAAAAAAAAATATTCACCAAAAAAATTTTCCACGTTGTCTCATCTGGTAACTAATCACCAATCAAGCACTTTTCATCCACTAAATTTAACTATTCTATAAACTAATTATCAATCACTACAGGCCCTGGTAACTGGCTAATCACATAACCATTTCATAGACAATAATAATAATAATAATATAAGGATGACGGATGATAAAATAGATACCAATACAATATCAAAACCTATTAAAAATGAAATAGAGGAGACAGAGTTTAAACCTGTGTTATCAAAACGACAACAGAAAAGAAAAAATAAGCTAAAGTTGGCAACTTTCATACCATCAGAACCTCCTACACATTTGATATCGACTTCATCATCTAAGGAATCAACTACGAACGCAACCAATGGCAACTCAACCGAATCATATATTGATAGCTCCACAACTGAGAATGTATCATCACAAACAAATGACGAACTAAAAAAGGTAGAAACTGAAAAAGAGAACTTCACTCCAGTACTCTCAAAACGAAAACAAAAACGTCAAAACAAATTCAAAATTATTCCCAAAACAACAACTGATTATTTAAATACATTAGAATCCAAAAAATCAACACTACTAACTACTCAATTTTATAAATCACTTACTTGTCTAATTGAATCACTTATCACTCTAAATTTTAAAAAAATTCGATGTCTTGCATTAGGAGCACCAACAGATTGGTTATGTGAATACTCATCAATTCAACAACTAGCATTTCTTTTAATTATTGCAGATACTTTATCGATTCCTTATACTAATATCAGTTGCTATGACCCGGTTTTTAGTCAACCTGATTTAGATCTCTTCAATGAATTGGGGATAAAAGTTGAGGAAACTTATCAAGAAATTGAAGAGGATGTGTTGGTGTTTATGCCTCATTCTCCTTTGGAATTAATTGATTGGTTTTTAGGAGGATTGAAAGATGGAGTCACGTTTATTGGTAATGATTTGACACAGTATGGGCTAAGGATTGTTGAAGAAGGTGGTGAGAAGTATAGTAATCTTGTGAGAGGGGTTGAAAAAGTTGAAAGTGGGGAATGGGAGAGTTTGGAGTTGGGGAAACCGGAGAAGGAGTTGTATAATGCTTTCAATAATTTGACTATTGTAACTAAAGGTAGGAAAAATGTTTTGAAGAGGTGATAGTTTATCTTGAAACATTAGTGGGGGGCGAACTAATGATATATATATTATGAGTATTTATTGAGGCCCAGTCATATAATGGTCATATAATATATCATTTACTTCGACAGTTTTAAAATTTTAATATACCAAATATTTATAAAGGAAGTATTGAAATGGGTATATGCTTGATCCTCAATATCCAAGATTTTGTTGTTAAGTTCTATGATTAAAATCAAGAACTAGTTTGGCTTATTGATATCCAGCTAGTGATAGCAGAATAGTTTAAAAATAAGGAAGTGATATGCTTTTCATGTAGTTTATCCTAAGAATTTAGTACCTATATTTATATCAAATTGTTCATTTTAGTAACAAGGCAGTTGGTATTTTGCATCCTTAGTATTGAGTAATTACAGTATCAGATACTCTACCATATATGCATGCAATTACTTGTAACAGGCCAAAATCAATCAAATAATTGTACTTTTCAATGATACCATACCAAGTCATGCCGTTATAAATTAATCTGATAATCAGAAGTTTGTTTTTATAATGAACCAATGTTATACTAGTGTATCAAATTTAAAACAATATGCACCAAAAGGCTGCTCTTATAAAAATAACAAACTTATTGCATCAATTAAAACATCGATCTT
Source organism: Blastobotrys buckinghamii (nom. inval.) (assembly GCA_030579975.1). Classification (NCBI taxonomy): domain Eukaryota; kingdom Fungi; phylum Ascomycota; class Dipodascomycetes; order Dipodascales; family Trichomonascaceae; genus Blastobotrys; species Blastobotrys buckinghamii (nom. inval.). Next base: position 142,654 of record JAKTSB010000022.1, read on the forward strand.
TGCAGGTATGAATAAGGTTCAAATTGTGGAGTAAGCAGATTCTTCAAAATTCCAGATGAGATACATCAACTGCTTCATGATGTTTATATCTGGATGAATTCTGAATCCCATCGATTACCAAACTTATTAAAAGACGTTTTGGTAAAGCATCGCTACACGTGGATCACACCCCGATTTACAGATCCCTTTTTTTGTACTTTTAGCGTGGAGAACATCGATCCGATTGTGCATCAGTGTTGTAGAGCCGTCGGCCCCGTCCAGCCCGCCGATAAGCTTCAAGCACTAGTAACTAAGCAGCTCGAGATCTGTTGCAACAGCACAACTAAGCACCCTGCGCATTAAATTCCTATATATATAGAGCTTTTTCATTGCGCGGCCAAATCACAGGTAGCGTTAATTTTCTTACACTTTGAATTAAATAAATTTTTTTTTTTTTTTTTGTTCCAAAAATTTTTCCATAAACCTTTTTTTTTTTTTTTTAAACCAATCCTATCAGTCTTTTTTTTATTATTATTTAATACCACAACTATACAAAATCAACCCAATTCAACCCAATTTTAAAACTAGAAATAAGAAACAATCAAACAATCCAAATATTTATAAATCAAATAATACATAAACAAAATTAAACAAGGATGAGAAAAAGTCAAGTTTTTGTTGGGTCATCGCACCAAGAATTAGGACAAATGATCTGTGAAAGATTAGGAGTTGAACAAGGTAAATGTACATTAAAGAAATTTTCAAATGGGGAAACATCAGTTGAAATTGGTTCATCAGTAAGAGATGAAGATATTTATATTGTTCAATCAGGATCAGATTCAATTAATGATCATATTATGGAATTATTAATTTTAATTGCAGCATGTAAAGGTGGTAGTGCAAATAAAGTTACAGCAGTTATTCCATTTTTCCCATATTCAAAACAATCAAAAATGAAAAAGCATAGAGGTGCAATTACAGCAAGAATGTTAGCGAATTTATTAACTATGGCAGGAGCTGATCATGTTATTACAATGGATTTACATGCAACACAAATGCAAGGGTTTTTCACAAAACCTGTCGATAATTTATATGCTGGTCCAACTTTAGCTAGATGGATTAGACATAATGTTAAAGATTATAAACAAGCAGTTATTGTCAGTAAAAACCCTGGTGGTACAAAAAGAGTTACAACATTAGCTGATGCATTGAAAGTTAATTTTGCAATGATTCATACTGATAGAAGAAGAACTAAAGATAGACCTAACAGTAAAACTAATAATAATAGTTTTAATTCATCACCCAAATTAGATAATAGTCATAATAGTGGTAATGATAATAATAATAATAATAATAATGTGGTGGAATTTGATACAATGGAAGTTACTGAAAGTAATGAAGAAGATGATGATGAAGTTGTTAATGCTCATGGTATTCAAGTTGCAAGAGTTGTTCAAGGTCATGTTGTTGATGATGATTATCCAGAAGCTGAAGATATTGATGAAATTGGATCAAATGTTAGTAGTGGTGATCCTGACTTGGTTGATCAACCTCATGCATTAGGTGGTACTGTTGATGCATCAGTTTCTGATGATGATGAAGAAGAAGAACATTTCCATTTGGAAAAATTAATTACACTAGTTGGTGATGTTAGAAATAAAACTGCAGTTATTGTTGATGATATGATTGATAAACCTGGCTCATTTATTGCTGCTGCTGAGCATTGTAGAATTAACTGTGGCGCAGAAAAAGTTTATATTGTTGCAAGTCATGGTGTATTTGGTGGTGATGCTTTGGAAAAATTAAACGATTGTCCTTGTATTGATCAAATTGTTGTTACTAATACCTATCCAATCGATCCTCAACGTGTTGAATCGGCTCACAAATTAACTGTTATTGATATTAGTCCTATTTTTGCTGAATGTATTAGAAGAAATCATTATGGTGAAAGTATTAGTGCATTATTTGAACAATTAGCTTATGTATAGTTTTTTTATATAAAAATAAAAAAAAAAAAGAAAGAGAGAGAGGGAGAGAGGAAATTCTTTTCTATTGATTCTATGAACTGTTGTTAAACAAAATGGTTCTTTACCTAAATTATTTTATTATATTGTTGTAGACTTTTTTTTTTTATATAACGGTTTACGTACTGAAAGAGTGGTCTTTTAACGTCATTACAATTCAAATGATATTCATTGGAATAATAAAGATATGACCATGTTTCAAAACAGAGGCAATGAATTATCATTGATTCATGGGTTGATTATTGTCTAAGCGGTATAAATGTATTTGTTGCTAAATATATATACCAACAGTCAATGGTCTACTGCAGATTTGGCTAGTATATATTTAGGTGTATGTTAAAGCAATATAGACCAATTATATTTTTTGAGCACTGTCTATACCTATATGACCTTTTACGTTTTTTTTTAATGCATTGATTAACAAAACATCAACCTAAGGGTTAAAAATCCCCAGGTTTTTGTATTATGCCGCACGACTTGCGGCGCAAGAATACAGTGGTGACTGGATGGATCCATGTGTACCGATCGATCTCTAGCGATAACATCAACCCAACAACATTTTATAACTAGTACTTGTACTGCGAGTTGGTTTTTATCTACTATCTAAACATTTCACTAATCTGCTTATTACATGGTTGATTAATTGTGTTACAATTGTACATTGAATAACCTGTTAGCTCTTTGTTAACTTATTCGTTATACATAGTACATATGTTAGGTGTTTATAACGCGGGTATCATAAACTAGTTGGCAGGTACTTCACTTTACGGGTTAAAGATAAATCGGATTCAATCATGTGCACCTGATCATACTGAAATAATACCACAATACACAGACAATAAAAAATACTGTAATTTAAATAAAACACAATTCTATTAGTTAATAACTAATTAAACACTATAATAAATAAACATTTTTAAGATTCTTCTACCTTGTTTTTGCTTTTTTTTTTTTTTTTTTTTTTTTTTTTAATTTAAAAATTATTTTTAAATTAACTTCAACTTTTTTGGCCCTTTAAATCACTCTCATCATTATAATTAGTATCACTAGTAATATTAACAGGTAAAAACTGTCTCGGCATACTAACTCTACTAAACCGATTTTTCAACCTACTTGTAACCAAATCACTATCCAAATGTCTTGTTAAAGCAACTTTTGGAATACAACTAATACAATGTTTTGAATCTAATTGAACATCTAAAGGATCTTGAGTATTACAACCCGGTGATATCGAAATTCTAATGCTATACCGTTTATCTTCTTTATTATCTGCAGTAGATTCATATAATTCAAATGCAATTTGTGTTAAATAATCCAATTCTGGTAATGAATTTCTTGCAATCCTTGTAGGAATTTGTGATTCAAAAATAACATTTAATAAGGTATAAATATGTGATTCTTTAGTAAAATAAAATACTGATGAGCCTGAAGAATCTGTATCTTGAGAATGATCAATATCTGATAAAATTTGTTGTAATAATGGTAAAGATGTTAATAATCCAATATCCAATTTTTCTTTATCTTCAATACCATATTCTTGTGGACAAATAAAATCAAACAATACTTTAGCTAATCGATATAATTCTCTTAAATAAGAATATTCTGGTCTATCAAATGATAAAACTTTATCACCACTACTACTACTTTTCTTTTTGGTACCAGAATCTAAAGTTGAACTGTTAGAATTAGCACTATTCAAGCTAGAATTGGTACCATTATTACTACTGGTAGCACTAACATTATTAGCCGAAGAATTGGTTGTAGTTGGACTAGCACTGTGCCATTGATGAGCTTGTTGTTGATTTTGTGAGGAAGATTTAAAATCACTTTGAGCACTTAACGACGGTGATCCAATTCTAACAGGTTTCCAATTTGGAATATCTAAAACAGGTGGTTCAATATCTAAATCATCTGATGGTTTAAAAACATGTTCTAAAAATTGTCGATTATGTAATCCATCAAATTTCATAGTATCATATAACTCACTAATTTTACTTGGATCAACTTTATCAACACTTTCAAATTCATCAAATAATTTATCCCATCTTTCCTTAAATAATTGTGGATCTTCATTACAACACCATCTAGATTGAAAAGCTTTAACATCTTGATTTTCAAAATTATAATACATAACTTTTCGATGATAGTTCATTAATTCTACTACTCTTGTTAATACAACAAATGGTTCTGGAATATTAGGTGGCCAAGTAAATTGTGGTGGTGGATCAATACCTTGTCTTAATAAAGGTTTTAATTTTTTCTTAACTTGATCCATTAAATCTTTTGCAGCATTTGAATCATCTAATAAATCTTTTCTAATATTAATAAAACTTTCTGGTAAATCTTCAACATCTAAAAATGATGCACTGAATAAATGTGCACTTGCAATAACTCTTCTTTCACTTGATGAATAAACTCGAACATCATCTAAACAATTTTTATTTAATAATGTCAAATCTTTTCTCAATTGCTCACCCAAATCAACTGCTTGATATCTTGCAGAATGTGTTGGTTCACCTCCCCATTTAATAATTAATTGAACTTTCTCAACTTTATCAGTATCTTTTCTAAACATTGGTTTAATTTGAACTTTGGTTCCCGGTAAATCCATTTTTTTTTCTAATGCAATTTTCATTGTTTCCAATTTAGACACATCTTCAACTTGCATTTCAATAGCTGATTTGATAGTTTGTAAAACATTATACAATCCATCTTTTTCTCTAATAATAATTTCTTGATCAAATCCTTGTAATAAATCAATAAATAATTGATTTCTCAGACTAATTTTTTTCTTTTGTTTCACCTGTCTATCACAATGTCGAATGACATGTGTAACTTTTTTCAATCTCCATTTGGTATCAATATTTTTTGGTATATCACCAACAACCTTGACTGGACGTTCTCTTTTTGCCTTCAAAAATAATTTTCTCAAAATTCTTGCACAATTATCATAATAATCATCATTATCTTTAACAAAAGAAAATCCATTAACATCAATAACATATGATTTACCTGATACTCTTAATAAATCAAATCCGCAAATAGTTTGTTCAAAAGTACTACAAATACTTGATGCCATTTTTTCTTCAGTTCCTGTTAATTTTGTAACAAATCGTAATTCTTTACCATAAGTATTCCTTCTAACTATCCCATCAACTACCGGTGATTTTCTAGTTTCCGCATGACAAAAACTTTTACCAACTGTATATGCTTTAACATCTTCCATATTATCAGTTATCATATATTTTTCATAAATATATGATCCTTGAGATCTTGGAATAACTAATTCTGGATCATAATCTGAACTTTTATTACCAACTTTTCTGAATAATCTTCTACCTCCCCCACCTTGTTCATTACTATAATAAACATAAATATTATGATCCTCACCATCAACAGGCTTTTCAACAAATGGTTTTGTCATTTTTCTACCATCACTTAAAATTAAAGTTTCATTATCTTCACTCATTCTCCAATCTAATTCAGCTTCGTGTTTTTTCAAATGTACACCATGTTTCTTTAATTTTTCTCGAACTTTATCATCAACTCTTGGACCACCATCTCTTGAAACAACCAATCTTTCAGGTGTTGGTACATTACATGCATCTAACAATTGTAATACTAACCGCCGATCCCATAAAACTTTTTGTAATTCCAAATCATTAACTAAATAAGGTTTTCTTAATTCAACATATCTAATAGCTTTTTGTAAAGGGAATCCAGTACTGAAAAAACAAATTAAAAAATCACAAGTTGGCCAATTTTCAACTGATTCATCCAAAATAACTTTATCACCGAAAATAACAGTTTCAAATTCTCCATGTTCAATTAATTTGTTTAGAATATGTCTACAAGGTTTTGATCTTGCCTTTGAATCCATAGCACATACTCCAATTTTACCAATTTTTGGTATAGATGGTACTGTACTAGTTGGTATATTACTAGTTGGAGTGTTCTTAATAGATGATGGTGATTCATCAACAGCTGAATTTACATGAGGACCAGATGATGATGATGATGATGATTGGAATTTTGTTTTAACTGAAATCCCTGTATGATTATGATTACTAAAAGATGCACTTCTTGTAGGAACATCAGAATTTAATGCTTTTCTATAATTATTTGTTGGTGCATTATTATCATAGCTATTAATATTGTTAGTATTAGTAGTACTGGTAATTGGTGAAGGTTTTGGAGCTGTTAAACTTGTTGAAGCAGATCTAGTTGAAAATGCACGGTCTAATGATCCAGTACTATAATTTGGTACTGAACCAGATAATACTGATGTATTTAATGATAAGTTAGACGTACGATTACTTGGTGTGTAACTGTAAGTATCAGGATCTTCTTCTTCATTCATTGTGTTGAGTTTGTTTTCTCTTATTAGCGATGTATAATTACGAAAAAGTATAGAAAAGAGGGAATAAAAATTCAGTGTTTTTTTCCTGAAAAATAAAAACACAATGAAATAAAATGGGGCTGGCGTTGATTCAAGTGGGTAGTTGAGCGCAATCTATTATAAAAAATGCGTGCGTGTGGTAATTTTTTTTTTTCAAGACATGATGAACGTGTATATTATCCTCACATTTATTTGTCCATTAACTTTGGTGCTCGGTAACCTTTAAAATGTATAATGTGGGTAGTAGCTACAACCGCAGTCATCTTAACATATGGCCGTAAACCAAAATTTCTCACTCAATTTTTAATTTGATACTCCTGTATACTATAGAATGGTCCAAATATATTATTTTTATGAATTTTAGTGAATAACTATCTAGTATTATCACGCTTACTTAAGCTTAAGTTCGAGTCACAGCAAAATTTCATCCCCATCCTGCGTTAGCACAATGAGGCTTTAAAGCTGTGGTACCTTAGAACAGGTACTATTATATTCAATAATGTATCGATTCGATCGATCAATTCCACTTTGACGATATAAAATAGTAAGGATAGGTATTATAGGTTAGGCTCCTTTCAGGCGCTATATATATAGCTACTGTCTATATATAGTATACGACTTGGATATGATTCGTTTAGGTAATTAACTCAAGCCTGGAAGCATTATTTTTTAATTACACTACTATAAGGATTAAAGCGCACTAAGGGCTACCGTATTAAGGGCAAACCTGCAAATGTAATAAGATTCTCGTCAATAGGATATATACCATCAATCTTACATTATTAGGATGGTTGGAAAAGGTTAGAGGGGTAGGAAATTTTAAAACTGATCGATATGTGGTTGCTGAATTTAGCACCAGAGGGGCATTTCTATCAATAGATATGCATTGCAGAATAGAAGCTTAAATGGATTAGAATCCACGTATCTTTTTGTGCCTGTCGGATGGATGTCGCGATACGACTTTCAACGTTCATACTTCAATATGGATGGAGATGAATGAATTCCAGCTTGATTTAGCTATAGTATACAGCGTACAAGTGGCAGTTGTAGTACACACATGTATATATTCTGAAATGATTAATACATGTGCACATAGTGGTGCTACTGAAGGATAGTAGCACCTAGAATACTATTAAGTTATCACCCAAATTGTATAGCTGTGGCACTATAGTTAATTGAAGCGCCGGTTGTTACGGTAGTCTGGTGGCCATGCCATGCAAGATATAATTTGAGCTTAAAGCCATTCAAATAGACGCTTAAAAATATCTATAATGCACTTCTCTATGCTTAAATACTTGAAATATATAGGCCAAACAACGAGGAAGTTAGATTATTATTATGGTCAAGTATTAACTCATCACACATATAGTTATTTATTTACATTTTCAATGCAAATGTATCAGTTTCAGACCATGGCTTTTTTAATATATATACTATTGCTTTATAAACGGATTCTTGTCAATAATTGCTTAATGTCTCATAAAAATGAGTGGTCACTTATGTTGAACGACAAAACGCGGCGTGTATATCTCTAGTACTTGTATCTAACTGATCGTTAATCTGTTTTTTCATATAAAATTGTATATCTTTAGAGATTGATAGGTTGATAGATATGCCAATTCTCATGTGAAAAATAATACCTTGTTATCCAAGGTTCAATATGGCTTGACAAAATGATGTTACGATCCGCTTCATCTGGAATCTTTATCTGATATACTATAAATTTACAATAGCTAAAACCATACTGCTTCTACATGTACTTATAAGCCATTTGTCAAGAAAATGCGGCTCGGAGCCTTAAGCTTGAGTTAAATTATTGCACGGCTGAAACGTTCTTCCGCTCATCGCGAGCTGATAAAATTTTTTTTTTTTTTTTTTTTTTTTTTCAACATCAAATTTTTTTTTCAAACCCTTTTTCAAATCAATCAAAGATACACTATACTCTAATCTCGACAAATTTTTTTGGCAACAATGACAGAAGCGAAAAAGAGAAAAATTGTTAATAAGGATCAACAGCAGCTTTCAAATAACAAGCAGTTCAGTGCATCTAGAATCTTTTCACCTTTTCGAACAGTAGGATTAGTATCTAATAATATTCCATTATCAGTTACTTCATTGGGTCAAAGTTTTACAATTACAACATCAGTTGGGAAATCTTTTCAAATTTTTGATGCATCTACATTACATTTATTATTTGTAAGTCAACAAGTTGAATCTAAAATTAATGTATTAAAATCACATCGGCATTATGTGTTTGCAGCATGGGATAATAAAGTAGGAATTTTTAAACGTGGGAAATTAGAATCAACTATTGAGATTAGTGGTGATAATAGTACAATTGAAGATATAATGATATTTGGTGAATATTTATGTATTGGTACAAAAGACAAACTAGTAGTTTATAAAATTGAACCAAAAAATCCAAATTTAAATGAATATTATACTACATTTATTTTACCAACAGTTTTAGGAAAAATTAAACAATTAATTCATATTCCAACTTATTTAAATAAAATTTTGATTGTTACTGATTCATTAATGGTTTTATATAATGTTAGAAGTGGGAAAGTTGTTTATACTTTTAAAGAATTTGGTGAAGAAATTGCAACAGTTGAAGTAGCACCTGTGTTAGATATCATTGCAGTTGGTACAATTAATGGCAAAGTTTTTATTCATAATTTAAAAAAGGATAAAACTATTTTTGAGTTAAGTTTAGATGAAAGAATTACAAGTATGAGTTTTAGAACTGATGGCACAGCACATTTAGGTATTGGTACATCATCAGGTCATTTATTTTTTTATGATTTAAATACAAGAAAAAGATTACATTCTGTTCGAAATGCTCATAATGAAGATTGTGGTGGGGTATCAAATTTAGAATTTTTGAATGGTCAACCTATTGTTGTATCAAATGGTGATGATAATTTAGTTCAAGAATTAGTATTTGATCCAACAATTACAACTAGTAATTCTGCAGTTACTACACCACCAAGAGTATTAAGAAAAAGAGGTGGTCATTCAAGACCTCCAACTATTATTAGTTTTACTGATGAAGAAGGCCATTTCTTATTAAGTGCAGCACAAGATTGTTCATTATGGGGATTTTCTTTAAGAAAAGATTCTCAATCTTATGAATTTAGTCAAAGATTAACTAACAATAAAAAAAAATCTTCAATGAAAGATAAATTCCCACCAATTACTGATTTATGTTTTAGAAGTGATAAACAAAGAAGATGGGATAATATTGTTACGTCACATCAAAATACTAATTTTGCTAGAACTTGGAGTGGTGAAAAAGGTATTGTTGGTAAACATGAATTACAAACTAATGATCAAGGTATTGTTAAAAAAATTACAATAACTCAATGTGGAAATTTTGCAATTATCGGTTCATCTTATGGTGGAATCTCAATTTATAATTTACAATCTGGCCAACATCGACGAAATTTAACTAAAATTCACTCAAAGGCAATTACAGGATTAGCAGTTGATGCCGTTAATAAAACTATTATATCTGTATCATTAGATGGGAAATTAGTATTACATGACTTTAAAACTGGTAAATTAATTAAAAGTATCAAATTAGAAAGTTCTGCAACTGATTTAGTTATGAAAGGTTCATTAGCAGCAGTAGCATTAGATAATTTATCGATTGTTGTTATTGATATTAATACTTATAAAATTGTTAGAGAATTATGGGGTCATTCAAATAGAATTACAAGTTATGATTTTACTCCAGATGGTAGATGGATTATTAGCAGTTCATTAGATTCTACTATTAGAACTTGGGATCTACCATCAGGTGGATGTATTGATGCAGTTCGTGTTCCATCAGTTGTAACATGTTTAAAAATTAGTCCAAATGGCGATTGGTTAGCTACAACTCATGTTCAAGGAGTTGGAATTCAAATGTGGACAAGAAAATCACAATTTGTTAAATCTATTGCTGCAAGACATATTAATGAAGATGAGATTAATGATATGGAAATGCCAACAGTATCGGGTGAAAATGGTTCTAATGTTTTGGATGGTGCATTTGATGATTTAGATTTAGAAGCTGATATTACAAATTCTGGTTTAATTAGTTCATTTGATCAAATCAATGAATTATTAACTTTAAGTGATTTACCAAGAGCAAAATATAACACTTTAATTCATTTAGATACAATTAAATTAAGAAATAAACCAACTGAAGCACCAAAAAAACCAATGAAATTGCCATTCTTTTTAGGTTCAGCTGCTGATATTAATAAGGAACAACAAAAAGATGATGAAAATGAAGAAGAAAGAAGAAAATTAAAAGGTCCAACATCTGGTAAATATGAATCACAATTCACAAAATTATTAAAAGAACAAAAGTATGAAGAATTTATTAATCATTTAAAAGGTTTATCACCAAGTGCAACAGATTTAGAAATCAGATCTTTAGAAACTGACGATCCTAAATTAACAGAATTTGGATCATTTATTGATGCATTGGCTTATCGATTAAATCAAAAGAAAGATTATGAATTTGTTCAAGCTTGGATGGCTATGTTATTAAGAGTTCATGGTGATGTTATTTTAGATAATGGGATTGTTTTAGAAAATAATTTAAAACAGTGGGAATTGGCTCAAAAAGAAGAAGCTCAAAGATTAGAAGAATTGGTAAAATATTGTTCTGGTGTGTTGAATTATTTAAGATCTTTGTAGTTTTGTAAAATTGTATTAAATAATTAGATTATAAAAGTTCAACTAGTTTTTACAGAATTATTAAATTATGTTAATTGTCTCTCATATCCACCACCATTTTCCCATTCTTCCATTTTCAACTACTCCATTCTTAAAAACCCCCATTACCAATCATGCCATTTTCGATTCCTCCAACTCCTCCATTTTCTCCACTATCATTTTCGCTATCACTCCCACTATCATTAGTACTTTAACTTCTTGTGTTTGGAAGATTTCCGTGATAGTACTGCGCATTAGGTGATTTTGGGTGACTAAGTCGCGCGTTTAAACGCTGTTTTTCTGCGGTCTCCCCTGATCAGCTCAAAGTTCTTCCTAAATTTAGTAGCGTGCAACTTACAAAAAAATCATGAACACTCATTACACAAATTTTAATCTTATCTTATCGGATCCTATATCATGAAATATTTCAAAAGGATTGAAATGGCTTTCATCAATTTTATGTCTCAATATTAGTACTTTTATTTGATAATAATAATATTAATTGGAATTTAGACTAGTAGTTCCTAAAATGTCATATAGAGATAGATTCTATGAATATGCTTATCCATCTCACAATTACTTAAATTAGTTTATATATATTGAAAGAAGTTATAGAAGTTGGATCACTTAACCAGTTGTCCGCACAAATAAATATTTATCCAGCACTATTCTTGAGGTAGACTTCAGATGAGTCGAGATATTAAAGCTGAGCATGGATTGTAGGTCATGATAAGCTGAAGCAACATTAAGCACGCTCTAATTCGTCTCTGACGTGTTTCGAATATTGTCCTGGGCTGATTCACTCCATACCAAAAGTCTTTACCGTTAATAAACATTCTTGTAAATGTATTGCAGAGGTCAGCAAAATAAATATTTTGCCACAAACAAAAGCAATAGTAACAAGAAATTCTATTAATTTATATAGTAAAAAATAAAAAAAATAAATAAAACAAATAAATAACACTATATTTTTTATCACTATAACATCCAAACTTGTACACTTTTCAGCTTTTTATCTTTTTCATCTTGTTCATTTTGATATTGCTTAGCACATCCATAGTGTACAACATCACCATTTGGGAACATTGAAATAACTGAATGACCTAATCGTTTTTTACAAACTTTACAAGTTTTTAAATTAGTAATGACAACATGTTGTTGAGATAATTCCAATAATTCTTCTTGAGTTTTAACTAAATGACATTTTCTTAAAGAAGTATCAAGTTGCTTTGACATTTTATTTGCATGTAAAGATCGAACTTGAGATTTTAAGAATTTTTCCAAATCTTTAATTTCAATCGAATGAGGAATATGTTGAATAACTTCATTAAAATTCATTCTTGAACCTTGAGATTCTAATAATTCCAAAATACTTTGATTGTAATTTTCATTGGAATCTAAATATAAATTGAATAAAATATGCAATGCTTGTTTACCAATTTCTGGAGTTGTTAAATAAATATTTGAACAATAATTTCTTGCCTTTAGCTGATCAGACATTTCAAAAACATAAATTCTTAATGCCTTTCCATGTTCACCTTGTTTACCATATAAAATTGCAGTAGCTTCTAAGAATCTGTTATCATGAGGTGGGATGTTAAGAAGTAATCTATCTGGTCTATACCTTGTATTTGATTCCAAAAATTCCATAAAAATTTCATATCTATTTAGTTCATCTCCATTATTTATACTTTCAATATAACTTGTACCCAAAATTGTATGATTATTTGATGAAGTATCTCCCATTTGACCAGTTAAATATTCCAAATATTTAATTGGTAAATATCGAGTTTTATCAGGTATTGATGATAAAAATTTAATAACCCTTGTTCTTGATAATGATAAACTTTCTCTTGAATCATCCATGAATAATTCAATTCCTAAATCTTTATTTTTTTTAATTGGCCATTCTGCATATTTTAATATTAAGTCGATATTCTGATTATCTAATTTTTGTAAATAGCGAATAGTTGGTTCTGGCCCACCCATTAAAGATTCTTCTTCATCTTCTTGTCCTAACTTATATAATAAATCTAATGCTTTGGAATGAAGATTTTTCCCATAATAAAAATCAACCAGTTCTTTCCATTTATTTAATTTAGTCAATTGTTCTGTCACAACTTCCGGATCACAATGATTACTAACACGTACTAATGGACCCAATAATGCAGGAGAAGTATGAACATAACATCTAAATAAAGTGGTATCAACTAATATAGCTGTTTCACTTAGATCACCATAAATTTTTTCACTCAACTCAAATCCTCTAAATTGAACTTTTTCTGAACTATCTCTTAATCTTGCAATTTTTCTTCTTGTATCAGATAAATAATCTTGTAATTTTCGGACAGCTAGTTTGAATTCATCATTTGATAAGTTCGTAGCAGTTGGTTTTGGATCTGGTATTGAATCTCTACTTTTAACTGGCATTAGCCTGTCATCATCATCATCTTCTTCTTCTTCATTACTAGAACTTGATGAAAGATCACCACCAATACTTTCTGGAAATAATGCAATTACAACATCTGGTGGTGCACTTATATCAGAAAATAATTGTAAAGAATCTTCAAAATCTCGATTTTTAAACATATCAGTTGCTTGTAACATTAATAAATCTCTCAACATATTTTCTTTATCTTTTATTAATACAGGTTCAATTTGGTTTAATAAAGAAATTGCTTCTTTTAATCTATTATTTGTTGCTAATGATTGAACTTGAGTTGCAAAATCTATTGATAATAAACGAATAATTTGTTTATCATTTGATGCATAAAATAATTTCCCATTATTAATTATTTTAATGTTTTCTATACTATTAATTGATTGTATTAAATCCATGGTTTCTGCATTTCTAATTTGTAAAACCCCATTAACTATTAAAACTAAATAAGGATATGAAAATCCCAATTCTTCGGGTGGGACTTCGAATAAAATATTTTCTTCAGTTCTTCTTAATAAACCATCAGTTTCTATAAACTGTCCATGTTTATCTCTTATAATCATAACACTACCTTCTTTTTCTCCCAATCTTATTGATAATGGAATTGGCTGTTTTGATCCAATTCCCATATAACTTGAAAATCCACTATTTGATGAACTATCACCAGGTAAAATAGTATTAACAATGGACTCATCATTTATATTAATAATTGAATATTCTGAGTTTAATCCACATACACATTTATCATGATTTAAAAACGATATGGTTCTTATGCGATCTGAAAATGTAATTTCTTTATGTGAAACAAATTCTGAATCTCTCCATTCATAAATAACCAATTTTTTTCTACATGCAACAGCTAATCTTGTAACCATGGCTTGAAACCCAGTTTCTAGTTCTATGACACCATCAATTACTTCAAAAGTTGTAGCATTTCTTGTATGAACCAGTTGTTCTGCCAAAACAAAGGTATCCAGATCAAATACATTTATAATATTATTTGATAATATAATTATTGCACCAACATCTTTCAAAACTCTTATTTTTTCAATACTTGCTTTAACAATATTTGTATATTCATTAGTCAATTGAGCTTGTAAATCTGGGGAAAATGGATCATTTAAAGTATATACTAATAATGTTCCAGATTGTAACCCGACTAATAACTTATCCCCATATGCATATAATGTTTCGATTTTATGTTTAGAGTTATGAGGGTCCAAGCTAACGATCACCTTTGGATCGAATGCTTGGATTTCATGCATTATTCTAAACTTTTGTAGTAGTGTGTGGGTAGGTTTTTGGTTTTAAAAGGAGGTATGAATAAAAAAAATACACTAGCAAAAAACAGTGTCTTACGCTTTGAACGTTTTCTTGTGTTTTTTTCTTGTTGGGATATTTGATGGTTTATATTTTTACATCACCAAAAATAGTATAATAGGTTATCGTGAGCTATCATCACATAACTAATCATTATCAATTAATAGAATAGACATGGTGAAAGAGACTAGTGCTAATAAACTTATAAGAGACAATTGGATTGGACAAACTGAAAGATATGAAATTGCAGCTATAGCAGCAACTAAATTACAAAAAGAGTTGGAGGTAGTTGGCAATGATATTGATCAGGCGTTAAGAGATAGAATTGATGAAGTTTATGATAGTGATAAATTAATTAATCAGCAACGATTACAACTAAAGAAACAAACTGCTAATTTAGCAAAAACTACAAAACAAATACAGCATATAGCTGACAGTGCATTTAATAGAGTAAAAGAAACTGGAGACGTACAAAACTGGGCTGAAATGATTGATCAACAAATACGAACTTTAGAGCTTACAGCAAGATTAAAAAATCAAAACTAAAAAAACTAAGAAAATAAAAAAGGAGTCATTAATCATTATAATGTATGAACTGAATAAATAATATGCTAGTATTTTTCAACTATTCCGGCCAAGTACCATCAGATATCCAACCAGCTTTCATAACTCTAACAGCATCAGCTAAATTCATTGGTGTTTTCAACTGCCTACAATCTTTAACCATCATTTTATAAACATTTTCATATGCACTTTCAGGCACATCTTTTAATGGACCATTTTTTTTCCAATCTTGGAATTGTTCAACTGTTGTTGTTTGATCATGACCTTTAGTCCATTCTTTTCTTCTTTTTTTCCATTCACGATATGCAGGATTGATTTTTTCTTCCTCTTCTTCAAACTCTTCTTCTTCTTCTGATATTAATGGTTCATCATTTGTTTTGTTAGTATCGTTAGTTTCTTGTGTTGAAGTTCGTTGTACTTCTTCACTTGGTGCTTCCAGTTCAGCCATGGATGTATCAAAAGAAATTTTCTTAGTTGCTGGATTTTCTTCAACTGGTGGTGGTGATGATTTTGTTTCTAGTTCTGCTTGTGCGGGCGCTACTACTTCTACTGATTTTACAACCACTTTTGTTTCACCAATATTATTTGTAGTGGTTGTGATAGCAGGTACAGCATGATTATGATTCTTTTCAGCTGCAAATTGTAATATAGGACTCATTTGAGGGTACATATCGAAACTATTTGTACTAGTAGATGAACTATCTTTAACAAAAAATCCTTCTGCTATATGCTTATTTCGTAAATATTGTCGTTGCCTCCCTGCTGCTGTTAAACGTTTTGGACTATTATTATCGGTACTAGTTGATGTAGTAGCTGATTTAAGTTGTTCTATAAATTTTCTACCAAAATATCTAATTTGATTCCCTAAACTTGATTTCCTTTGGTGCGTTTTAGTTGATTGAGTTGATGAATTTTTTGTAGTCATGATTGGTTTCGATAGCTCTAAAGGTTGAGATTGGGCACTAACCTCTACTTGTGCCATGATTTCTATTCTATTTCTTTTTCTTTATCTTTTGATTTTTTTGTTATAAAACTTGATATTTGAAAGAGTGGTGGTAACGAAGAAAGAATTTTACAGACGAGAAAAGTAAATTAATTGTTTAAAAAAGGAGGGGGTAGAAAAATAGAAGTAAATCAATTTAAATGCGATATTGTGCTTATATGTGTTCAGAGATACAAATTATACGGCCATTTGAGACCATCCTTCCTTGGACAACCATTTTTTCTGATTTACTGCACTGCAGATGATGACTTATGCCAGTTGATACAGCAGGAATTGTTTTTTAAAAAATAATCATCGATCTGTTAATACTTCCTGATTTGAATATTTAATCTGCTCTCAGATCATCAGATTCTTGATTATTCGAGCCAAATCCATATATGGATCTTCAATTCCCGTCCCCTAATAATGGGTCCGAAGCTATATGTCCGATATATCCATGGATATAGTGCACTTAAGTACTAATAATATCTCAGCTCACCCAAAACATAATACGTAACTTATTGCTTGCGTATCTACACCACGCGTTCTAACATATATCTATAGTACCATAGTACCTGGCTTAAACGGTCAAAATATCAAAATTTATGTGTATCTGGAGTAAAGTTAGCAAGATCCATTCCAATTTTAATCTACATATCTAAGATTTATACTGTATCATATAAAACTGCTTGTTTTATTTTTCTATACTTTTGAAACTGGTGCACCCAATATATTAATTAGCACTTGGTCTTTTTTTTTATAGATCATGTTACAAGCGTTGCTAGCCGGATCGAAGATTTAATTAGTTTAGCCTTTATCAGCTCATCAAACTCAACTTGTGCATCCCTCGAGTCCATTTATAGTCACAATAAAAATAAATTGAAGCTGTGAAATCTTAAAACCAGGGCTCTACAGCGAGAAGGTGTGTCTCGCCTTTTTAAAGTGGGGAAAAGATTAAGTGTAGATTCCCAGCCTTGGCTAGTGGTAGAGCATGCATCAGGTTTATTGTTGCAGCCCCCTTTCAGCCTTAAATTTTTATCTACGATTTTGCCTCCACCCTCTACTTGATCTTGTAAAAGTACAAATGCGTTGTACCATCCTTGGATATAAATGGTACAAATGCTAGTTATAAGTTTCAAGTTTTGGATACCGTTGCCATAGAGAAATTTGTTTAGTTATTAAGTACAATTTGATTGTTTGTTATGTTCATCTGGCTCGAGTTGATCACAATCTGGAAGTGGATAATTAATTGATAACTCAAGTTTGCTCAAATAGCAGTAGCTATTAATCATGTTAGTCACTTTCGGTTGAAAAATATTAGGTCAGGAATCTCGATATCTTTTCAAGGTTTAGAAGCTAAGTTATATTTTTAATGATGGCTATAACTTATACAGGCAAATCAATTTGCAAAGTAATGGTTCAAGCCTAGCTATATATATATACTGATTCACTAATTAATTTAGGAACTCATCTCTCAAGTTGACAATATCATGCCATTTAATCTAGCAGTATAGTCATAGAACCCGAATTGATATTTTTGAATGACTACTCTAGCCTATACTAAAAAATACTATTTGAATTTTACTCAGTGACTTTTCAATTGAAGTTTATAGATAGTTAGTAAATGAATTGATACTGCTTTTTGGATGATACAAACTGATACTGCTATTTTTGATTATATTTATATTTAGATGTTATATTTATAACATATATACAGGTATGAGGTTCTAATGGTTTGGTGAACATATATGTCGTTGTAGTAAAGAAATTTATGGGCATTAATCTCTATATATATGAGGCCGTCAAATTTAGTT
Source organism: Blastobotrys buckinghamii (nom. inval.) (assembly GCA_030579975.1). Lineage (NCBI taxonomy): Eukaryota > Fungi > Ascomycota > Dipodascomycetes > Dipodascales > Trichomonascaceae > Blastobotrys > Blastobotrys buckinghamii (nom. inval.). Next base: position 160,886 of record JAKTSB010000022.1, read on the forward strand.
AACAATTGATGACTGGAGTCCTAAATGAGTTGTGAGTGATTTGTCGCGATAAATCTTATCACTATGTTTTGGGTTTAAGGCGCGTTTTGACGCGGAGACTAAACAGTTGGCTATTCCTTTTTTTGCGAACACACAAGCACTGAACTTTCAATACATGATGATGAGCTCAGGTCAACTAAACGCCATACTCAAATCATTGCTCATTATATTGGAAAAAGTTATCAAGTATACTACAAGTCAGCTGTATTTTAAAAGTCTTATTTATTAATTTGAAAAGTAAACCATGCAATCTAGATTCAGCATATTTATTCAAATTCGATTATAATCATACGAGTAAAGTGCCTCCAAATATACCGAGTCAAAACGCCAATCATTGAAAAATAAGTGAGTATTAGACTTGAATTTAATGATAATTTGAAATATTGATTCAAAAAAAATATAAAAAGATTAGCATCAGTTATTAACTGATGCTAATTGGATGCTTCAAGCAGGATTCGAACCTACGATCTCGACATTACTAGTGTCGCGCCTTACCAACTTGGCCATTGAAGCTTTCTTAGTCATTAAAAATTCATTATCACTGTCTGTGTAATCCAAAGAACGAAATTTTCAAAAATCGCATCCCAATTAGGAAACTGGTTCAATTCACTCTTAATGATTATATTGAATTCATTAAGAGTGATTCAAGGTGTTAATGGATAGTTATATTGATTGACATTAATTATTAAAACTAAAAAACCCAAAAA